>JAXIVJ010014527.1:0-34160 GCA_036785665.1 Chirona hameri
ATATATATATATATATATATGTATATATATATTATATATATATACATATATATATATATATATATATATATATATATATATATATATATATTATATATATATATACATATTATATATATATATATATATATATATATATATAATATATATATATATATATATATATATATATATATATATATATATATATATATATATATATATATATGTATATATATATATATATATATATATATATATATATATATAATATATATATATATATATATATATATATATATATATATATATATATATATATATATATATATATATATATATATATATATATATATATATATATATATATATATATTATATTATATATATATATATATATATATATTATATATATATATATATATATATATATATATATATATATATATATATATATATATATATATATATATATATATATATATATATATATATATATATATATATATATATATATATATATATATATATATATATATATATATATATATATATATATATATATATATATACAACACCAATAGCATGAGGTCTCACTTGCATGGCATTTGTTGATGACAGTGGATGTTGCATGTGACAACAACTTGACTGACAGATGACAAAATACAAAGACAATTAGAGCCTTGGTCCCAAGAGGATATGGTTATTGACCCATAAACAAACAAACATGGCAATATAAATTACAACATAACGATAGAAGTACCCATACCCTAACTAAATTGAATATTGGTGTAAATGCAAATTGAAATCAAAATACCATCGCATGGTATCAGTCGAGGAAGGTTTGGTCAAGGTCTGTTATTACAAACTGGTTATTGATTCACACTGATTGAATGGATTGGAATCGTTCAATCAAAATTCCTTGAATCAAAAAATTATTGATTCACCACCAAATCTTTTGATTCATGAATCATGATTGAACAAAAACCTGCATCAAACCAAGGCTGATTGAATCAAAAGATTTCACGATTCTTATCGATTCAAGTACACTGGTAAATTGTGCAAATACATGCAGTTCCGGTGGCTACATTCATTTATACTGAAATAGTATTGCTGTAATAATGCTTTAATGATCATACTCGTTAAATGTAGGTTTCCATTTTTTTATATTGATTTGACATAAATTCACCACATATATTTAAATGTTGAATCAAACGTGAATCAATTAAAATATTTGTTTTGATTCTTTGAATTTGAAAGAATCAGCAAAATTGTATCTGTGAATCAAACAGTGAGTGAATCATTCAGATTCCAAAATAAATCATGATTGAATCATTCCAAAAAGTTAAATCAATAACCAGTCTGGGTCTGTAAAGGTTTGTTCATCTGTCCCATTTTTAGCAGGCTCCTGCTAAAAAATGTGAACGCAACTTGCTATTTTTGGGAACGCTAAATCTTGTATATAGCTGCCTTTTCTGCTTTTAGGAAACATATAGATGAAATAATATCACCGAAGATGGCAATTTCGGTGACCTAAGAGGTCATTAACTGGCCCAGACCAAATATCGGTATATTGCCAGATAGCTAATACATATTGCACATACAGGTATGGCGGTGGCCGGAGGGACCTCGGGTAGTCAGCCAAAATATTTTGATCTCTAAAATGAACAGTTATCAAATAAACGAAGACGAGTGAAAAGGTGACCGAACCATAGACCCACATTTATCTTCAAGCACAAAATTCAAAACGCGATGCAGCGATAACAATAACAGCAAACCCCATGCGGTAGATAAAATACCACCCCAGCAAGGCCCCACACGACAACAATATGGCGGCCGCAAAAGGTGTGTTTTGCTGGGGTGGTAGGAGGGTCGCCTGTCGTATACCCCCAGACGACCACCCCGCCCCCCCCCCCGGTTTGGCTACCCTCAACCGACCCACCTACCACCCATGGCCCTACCATGTCCTTACGACCCCGTCAATAGATAAGGACCTTTGAATGTTTTTACGGGCTTTCCAGCCAAACTTCAAAATTTTAATTTAAGACAACTGTTTTTAAAGGAAATAGTTCACCTTCGGAAAATTTTCAGAACACGATTTTATTATATGTTTTAATACAGTTTCTTTTTTCCTTTTCAAAAATGGTCCTACATCGCGCCATCGCGCCATAATTCAGGACAGAAGGCCGTAAATTATTAATGTTATGGTGTGCGTTATTGGTCTGCGCATGCTCAGACCAGTGCTGGCACTCTCAGACGGTACGGTATATCATATATGCGCCGCATTCCTTTGCCAAAAAGTCAAATATCTTCGACTGGATAGTCTTTTCAGCCAAGAAAAGTTACAGATAAGGATTTCTCAACACGGGCTACAAAACTGCTATTTCAGTTCAAAATCCCATGTTGAAGGTGAACTATTTCCTTTAATCGTCAATTAGAGCCCCACCCCGAATCCTCGTAATACAAATATTGTTTGTTTGATTTCGATGTCCGCGGAGGAACTGCGCGCGCGCGCATTTTGAACCCAACGATCTTTTGGCTACCCCCAGACGACCCACCAACCACCCGCTACTATGGCCTAACGACCCCGACCACCCACTGTAGTCGAAGGGTAGTAATCTCTACCACATCTATACTACTCCAGTCAACCATCAACGCGGTGGTAGTGGGGTGGTAGAAGTGTCGTTGGGGTGGTACAGGTGTGGTAATAAGGCTATAGGTGGTAACGGTGTAGTAAAATATTTTATCAGTGCACCAGAAGGGGTTAGTTGGGTCAGTCCATGTCCCGCCAGAAGGGGTCAGTTGGGTCAGTCCATATCCCCCGCCAGAAGAGGTCAGTTGGGTCAGTCCATGTCCCTACCAGAAGGAGTCAGTTGGGTCAGTTCATGTCCCTACCAGAGGGGGTCAGTTGAGTCAGTCCATGTCCCCGCCAGAAGGGGTCAGTTGGGTCAGTCCATGTCCCCGCCAGAAGGGGTCAGTTGGGTCAGTCCATGTCCTCGCCAGAAGGGGTGGCCACCGAGTCAGGCTCGTCTCGCGCTGTGCAGCTGGAAATTGTGATGCGCTGGAGCAGAGCACGACTGCAGTTCCGTAAAATAATACCCTATTAGTGGCGGGGGGGGGGGGTGGATTCTGCCCACCCTCAGGGTTTTCGCAGGTATCTACGGAACGGCTAAGAGCAGACCCATGGGAAGTTGGGGGGCTTTTCCTAGAATTTATTTTCGCATATGAAGTCAAAATTTTGAGTTCCTAACCTTAACAGAGGCGGTTCCAGGGCCCGTTTTTTAAAAAGTTTTTCGTCGACATTTGGCGATAATACGGAGATGCGCTCTTCACGGCTTCTTCCTAACTGCCTGAAGTATAAAGGAGCTACATAGGTTTACGGTGACTGAAACAAGTGCAAATTAGTTGATGTTAGTGAACTATAATAAATATTGCACGGTAGAGGCGGTGTCAGGCTTGTCAGGGCCTATGAAACTCGATAAGTTACCGCAGTGACGTGTCTGGCAGGGACACTCGGGCCGCAGCCGCTGGACAGCTCCAGCTTCCGCGCGTGCGCACCGAAATGGCCAGACGGTATTTTGGATACAGGGCGCTCTCACTGTGGAACATGGCTCCTACGGATGTAAAGGAAGCCAAAAGCTCAGCTGGAAGTAGAAGGAAGGCGGAGGCATGGCTGAGGGCGCGAGACCATGCCAGGTGACTAGAATGATTGTGTCATATGTTCGCGACTTGTTTCTGAACGGATTGTCTATGTATTTTATCCAGTGTTCCATTTTACCCTGTGTTTTACTATATATCTTGTATTGACTCTTGGTCATAAGAGCCATCACATGGAGACCATTCGAAATAAATGATGATGAAATGATGAGGGACTTGAAAAGGGGAGGTTTCCAGGAAGCTTTGTATATTTTGCCTCCATTTTTCGCTAACCTGGCACCGTTTATGATACAAATATACTTTATAACTGTTGTGTCTGATGTCACAACAACGCTCCATTTCATTTATTAAAAAAAAAACAAGGCGATTTTATTTCGCATTTATTTCACCTACATATTTAGTGACCTGCAAACGCCTATGATTTTTGCATTTTCAAAAGTTACCGGTATATATCAATACCTACCCAATTCAATATCTATCGATTCCCATTAGTTGTGTTCAAATCGGTTGATAAACATGGCAGCTGTGGTGGATCAAATATACCTCTAATTTTGTTAGTTTTTGCCCCCCTGTTGCCCCCTATCAAAGATTTAGGAAATGTTTGTTTTTAGAAATGTAGATCGTGTTGAGGGGAATCGAACGCCTTTGATTTTTTATCAATCGGACGGGTGGATCTCGAGATCTCCGGGGGGGAGGGGATAAATCGCCCCCCTGCCACTAATAGGGTTAATAGGACATAATGAGCCATGGATGAGACTGGGTCTGGTGTGGATCTGAATGGCCCATTCAACTGCTGGAATGTGTCCTCTGAAGGCTATAGTGGGTCTCTGAGGACCAGGGTGCATTGGCAGATCCAGAACTGTGGTTTCGGGGGGGGGGGGGGGCACCGGGGGTTTGGGGAGGGGGAAAATCGCCCAAAGTCTCACACAATTCTGAAAACTCATTGGATTTCGCTTGATTATGCATTGATAGCTGATTTAAAACAAACTTCCCTTAGTAAAAGTTGCTTAGATTTTCTTCTATATCAGGAAATGTGTAAATTGTGCGCCAATATCAGGCGGTTTAAGGGGGCATGGCCGCTTTGATCCCCCCCCCCCCTTGGATCGGCCAGTGCCAGGGTGGCCCTCGATGGGTGGCCAGCATACCAAAGCAAAACTTAGCGAACTGGTTCAAAATCTGGTTGTTAAGAACTCCTCTGTACCCAAAAGTGGGATTGCACGTCGTTTTGGTGACTTTGGAATGCACAGGTCGACAATATACAATATGCGACATTTTTGGCAACTGATTGTGCAAGGTTTCTTTCAGCAGCTTCAATTTTTGGACACGTGCCTGTTGCCCAACAACACTAGCTTTGCACATACTGCATTTCGTGGAAATCCTTACATTTTTGTGAAAACTACCAAACAGGAAACATTGGCCAATTCCATAGTGATCACCCGTTGTGTTACTCCTGACTTTTGTCTAGTGACTCACCATAACACCGGGAGTTTGGGGAGGGGGCAAATCTCCCAAAGTCTCACACAATTCTGAAAACTCATCGGATTTCGCTTGCTTATGCATTGATAGCTGATTTGAAAAAAACTTTCCTTAGTAAAAGTTGCTTAGATTTTCTTCTATATCAGGAAATGTGTAAATTGTGCGCCAATGTCAGGCGGTTTAAGGGGGCATGGCCGCTTTGACCCCCCCCCCCCCCCCCGCCTTTGATCGGCCAGTGCCAGGATGGCCCTCTATGGGTGTCCAGGTTGGATCTCTATGGGTGGCCAGGGTGGATCTCTATGGGTGGCCAGGGTGGATCTATATGGGTGGCCAGGGTGGATCTCTATGGTTGGCCAGGGTGGATCTCTATGGGTGGCCAGGGTGGATCTCCATGGGTGGCCAGAGTGGATCTATATGGTTGGCCAGGGTGGATCTCTATGGGTGGCCAGGGTGGATATATATGGGTGGCCAGGGTGGATCTCTACGCGCCAGAATTGGCCCGCTATGGACACTCAGCTATGATGGGGCCCTTTCGAGGCTCAAGGGAAGAGTCATGACCTCATGGGCACTCCCCTCTTGATCTGTCACTGTGATGTACCACATCGTCTACGCAAATTGAGCTGTTAAATCTGTCTGTGGCAGCTCTGGCCAGACCATTTTGTCGCATCCAGCGTGTATTTGAACCATTGACAGAAACGCTGTTACACCTGTCGCTACTTCCATCTCTCCTGAGACGATCTGACTGGCAGCGTAACTGCAGTCGTGCTCTGCTCCAGCGCATCACAATTTCCAGCTGCACAGCGCGAGACGAGCCTGACTCGGCGGCCACCCCTGCTGGCGAGGACATGGACTGACCCAACTGCGGGGACATGTACTGACCCAGCTGACCCCTTCTGGTAGGGACATGGACTGACCCAACTGACCCCTTCTGGCGGGGACATGGACTGACCCAACTGACCCCTTCTGGCGGGGACATGGACTGGCCCAACTGACCCCTTCTGGCGGGACATAGACTGCCCCAACTGAACCCTTCTGGTGGGGGCATGGACTGACCCAACTGACCCCTTCTGGCGGGGACATGGACTGACCCAACTGACCCCTTCTGGCGGGGAAACTAGGTAATACACTACACACACAGCTCAGACTAGGGATGTCAAGGCTAAATGCACATCAATATTCTATACAAAGAAACATGGACCCTGCATGTTCCTGTGGCCATAATCAGGAAATCACAAACCACCTCATTCTAGACTGCCCACGTTTCACTTCAGCAAGAACGGATCTTTTCAGACAGATTTCATCACATCTCAATGTCGACTTTCAAACATTAACCAAAACAATGAAAATAAATATACTCCTTCTTGGTCATAACACAACAAAAGACTCTGCACTGTTAATCGCCAATGACTTCCAAAAATTTCTGCTTATTACTTGTCACCTCTTGTAAACTGAATCCACGGATCTGCGACGACATAATCATCCATGACTGACTCGCCTTCACCGGACAGAAAAGCTGGACTTCACTAAGCTGACCAGGTGGTGGTGCCGAGACTTAAACTTTGGCTTTTGCACCATCACCTGGATAATCATTGTCATCATCTCATCATAGCAATAAATGTTGTTGTTGTTGTTGGGACATGGACTGACCCAACTGACCCTTTCTGGCGAGGACATGGACTGACCCAACTGACAGGGACATGGACTGACCCAACTGACCCCTTTTGGCGGGACATGGACTGCCCCAACTGACCCCTTCTGGTGGGGGCATGGACTGACCCAACTGACCCCTTCTGGTGGGGGCATGGACTGACCCAACTGACCCATTCTTGCGGGGACATGGACTGACCCAACTGACCCCTTCTTGCGGGATATTGACTGATCCAACTGACCCCTTCTGGTGTGGGCATGGACTGACGCAATTTACCCCTTCTGGCGGGACATGAACTGACCCAACTGACCCCTTCTGGCGAGGACATGGACTGACCCAGCTGACAGGGACATGGACTGACCCAACCGACCCCTTCTGGCGGGGACATGAACTGACCCAATTGACCCCTTCTGGCGGGACATGGACTGACCCAACTGACCCCTTCTGGCGGGGACATGGACTGACCCAACTGACCCCTTCTGGCGGGGGCATGGACTGACCCAACTGACCCCTTCTGGCGAGGACATGGACTGACCCAACTTACCCCTTCTGGCGGGGACATGGACTGGCCCAACTGACCCCTTCTGGCGGAGACATGGACTGACCCAACTATCCCCTTCTGGAGGGGACATGGACTGGCCCAACTGACCCCTTCTGGCGGGGACATGGACTGCCCCAACTGACCCCTTCTGGAGGGGACATGGACTGACCCAACTGACCCCGTCTTGAGGGGACATGGACTGACCCAGCTGACCCCTTCTGGCAGGGACATGGACTGACCCAACTGACCCCTTATGGCGGAGACATGGACTGACCCAACTGACGGGGACATGGACTGACCCAACTTACCCCTTCTGGCGGGGACATGGACTGGCCCAACTGACCCCTTCTGGCGGAGACATGGACTGACCCAACTATCCCCTTCTGGCAGGGACATGGACTGACCCAACTGACCTCTTCTGGTGGGGGCATGGACTGACCCAACTGACCCCTTCTGGCGGGGACATGGACTGACCCAACTGGCGGAGACATGGACTGACCCAACTGACTGACCCTTCTGGCGGGGACATGGACTGACCCAACTGACCCCTTCTGGCGAGGACATGGACTGACCCAACTGACCCCTTCTGGCGGGGACATGGACTGACCCAACCGACCCCTTCTGGCGGTACATGGACTGACCCAACTTACCCTCTCTGGTAGGGACATGGACTGACCCAACTGACCCCTTATGGCGGAGACATGGACTGACCCAACTGACGGGGACATGGACTGACCCAACTGACCCCTTCTGGCAGGGACATCACTCCCCTGGAGTGACCCAACTAACTGTAATCAGTGATGCAACGTGCAGTGAACTGGCGTCGTGAAAAGGGTTGCTGCAAAAGGTAGCCTGTGTCGACAATATGCCGGTGAAGTCACTAGTGCAGAGGGCGCGTCTGTTTCCCTTTATTAATATCGATTATCCTTCCATATCAGTTCAATCGACATATAAGTTCTTACAAAGCAGGTATTTCCTGTGGCCAGGTTCCTACATCTGTTTTTCATTGTATTCGTTTGGGTGTTTTTTGTTACAGAAAACTGGTGGCTCTATAATGCCTAACAGAGGCTTCTGATCTCCGGAGTATTACCCGGAAATTAGGTCAGCGTCAAGTCAAGTATTTCCCTGAAATCCCCAATCGATGCCCTACTTCCGACATGTTCCCCTAAAAACTGACCCTAATGATCTGCGACACAAATACAGCACCACGTCAGGTGAACGCCGCCCGAGAGGCGTCTGCAAAAAACATGCTGCAGGCGATCTGCGCCGCCGTTAGCCGAGCGGCCCTGCCGGGGTTAGCCGAGCGTCCGACCGACCGACTGCGCAGCGGCAGCTGCAGGTCGGCACGTGGTGACCGCCGAGGACAAGGGGTGAGGGGTTACCACGTTCGATCGACGTGACCCGGCGAGGCAGCGCGGCGTCGATCGTCAGGTGGCGCACCGACGGACGGACGGACGGACGGACGGACGCACCCAGCCGCCGGCACGAACGCAGACCATCCGGTGACGCTACCAACCTCCAGCCGGACTGACTTTTGGACGGGGCGGGTAGCATAAGAGCGCTTAATTCTATTTGTAACATCCGGGGGGGGGGCGGGGCAGTGGGGTCGGGACCCCTCCGACCTCCAGAATCTCCATCCAGCCCAGCCTTGACAGCAACTTGCCTGTGGTTAATTTTTCTCTATTTTGCCTCCCTTTTCACTAACCTGGTATCGCCTATGGCAAAGAAAAAGCTTTATAACTGTTTTGTCTAATGTCACAATAACACCCCATTCAATTTATAAAAAAAAACATAAAAATATTTTATTACGCATTTCCTTCACCCCCATATTGAGTGAACTGCACAGGCCTATGATTATGATTTGTGAATTTTCCATAGTGACCACCATATATCAATTCTCAATGCAATCTCTATCGATCCCCATTAGTTGCGTTAAAATCGGTTCATAAACTTGACAGCTGTGTTGGATCACAAATACCTCTAATATTTGTCGTTTCTGCCCTCCCGTTGTCCCCTATCAAAAATGTCGGATTTTGTATTTCTTACAAATGTAGATCGTGATGAGTGGATTCAAATGCCGTTTGATTTGTGAAAATTGGACGGGTGGATCTCGAGATCTCCGGGGGTTGGAATCCCCCCTCCCCCCCCCCCCCCCCTGTTACAAATGGGGGTAGCCAGGAGCCTGTTACGAATAGGGTTAAAGGGAGTGTGCCTACTGTTTTGAACTGTCAAAATTATTTTTCCTACGATAAGTAGCTATTGTTGTGATGGTTGGATACGATGAAATTCACATCTGGAGCCCCTTTAGTTGAATTTTCACTTATATTGTTTGCGATAATTTTTCGTTTCGATATCGAAAAACTATTCCCACTACGGTGAAGGTAAACAGAGGTAACAAATTGATACGTGAACGACGCACCTAAGACAAGCATGATGCATGCAAGCATGATGGCCGCCCAGGCTCTGTTGTTCGGCAGCTGCTATCAGCGCACACGAGCTGTTTGTTAGAATTGCTATTGGCCGGTGATAACGATATGCTAGCAGTGTAATCGATAGTTGCAATGCTTTTAGTAGTGGGAAGCCATCTGGAGTCTACCCGATAACTTTTTGCTCCCAAGCAAATTCCTGGAGTCTTTGAATATCTCAGCAACTAGGGTGAATCTGGAGAAATGATGTAGTGGTTCAATTCAGAAAATTGTGTTCTATAGACCAGTGTCAATAACCCCAACTAAGCGATGTGAGTAGGCACACTCCCTTTAAAGGCTGAAGTGTTCATTAGCATTCAATAGCATTCAATAGCAGGGAAAAGGTCACCTTGAAAGTTGTCTTGAAATTTGGCTATGCGGGGTATTTCGAGCTGAAAAAAACGAATATGGCATTTGTGTGGACGATAGATAGATATCCGTCGAACAGTTTCAAGTTTCGTGCCCCGATCGGAGCACGAAACAGCCGAACAGCGTCTTTTAAAAGGGCCCCTTTTAGAAGAAGCTGTTTCGTGCCCAGATCTACTGCCACGACAGATCAGATCTACTGCTGTGTCGAAATTACTTAGCGTAGCGAGGTAATTATTTCACCACAACTCGTTTTTCGATCTGCTCTACAATTCTGCTATCTCAGTTCGAAACCCCATGTAAAGGTGAACTATTCCCTTTAACAGCGTGTTATTGGATGTGTCAAATAATTAGTATGTGTTTGAGTTTCGATAGAAGTGCAGATAGAACATATTTACGCTGTTAATTAGGAAACATCGCTTTGGTGTTTTTTTACGGGGATTCTGGCTCAGTACAAGAGCAAAAACGAGCAATCTGTTATCATCTTAGAACAGATGCGCTTTTGCTTCTATCAGTCAGTCTGACGCTATCTGATAGAAGCATTGTAATCGGTTGTGGCGAGATATAACTGCACCTTCGTTACCGGATAGATTGGGGCGGCAGATGTAGCAGGATATAACTTTAGACGTTACTGGATAGACCATGGAGCGACAGATGTAGCAGGATAGAACTGTAGGCGTTACTGGATAGACCATGGAGCGGCAGATGTAGCAGGATAGAACTGTAGGCGTTACTGGATAGACCATGGAGCGGCAGATGTAGCAGAATATAACTGTAGGCGTTACTGAATAGACTGGGACGGCAGATGTAGCAGGATAGAACTGTAGGCGTTACTGGATAGACCATGGAGCGGCAGATGTAGCAGGATAGAACTGTAGACGTTACTGGATAGACCATGGAGCGGCAGATGTAGCAGGATATAACTGTAGGTGTTACTGGATAGACCATGGAGCGACAGATGTAGCAGGATAGAACTTTAGACGTTACTGGATAGACCATGGAGCGGCAGATATAGCAGGATAGAAACTGTAGGCGTTACTGGATAGACTGGGACGGCAGATGTAGCAGGATAGAAACTGTAGGCGTTACTGGACAGACCATGGAACGGCAGATGTAGCAGGATATAACTGTAGGCGTTACTGGATAGACCATGGAGCGGCAGATGTAGCAGAATATAACTGTAGGCGTTACTGAATAGACTGGGACGGCAGATGTAGCAGGAGAGAACTGTAGGCGTTACTGGATAGACCATGGAGCGGCAGATGTAGCAGGATAGAACTGTAGACGTTACTGGATAGACCATGGAGCGGCAGATGTAGCAGGATATAACTGTAGGTGTTACTGGATAGACCATGGAGCGACAGATGTAGCAGGATAGAACTTTAGACGTTACTGGATAGACCATGGAGCGGCAGATGTAGCAGGATAGAAACTGTAGGTGTTACTGGATAGACCATGGAGCGGCAGATATAGCAGGATAGAACTGTAGGCGTTACTGGATAGACCATGGAGCGGCAGATGTAGCAGGATAGAAACTGTAGGCGTTACTGGATAGACTGGGACGGCAGATGTAGCAGGATAGAAACTGTAGGCGTTACTGGATAGACTGGGACGGCAGATGTAGCAGAATATAACTGTAGGCGTTACTGGATAGACCATGGAGCGGCAGATGTAGCAGGATAGAAACTGTAGGCGTTACTGGATAGACCATGGAGCGGCAGATGTAGCAGGATATAACTTTAGGCGTTACTGGATAGACCATGGAGCGGCAGATGTAGCAGGATAGAACTGTAGGCGTTACTGGATAGACCATGGAGCGGCAGATGTAGCAGGATATAACTGTATGCGTTACTGGACAGACCATGGAGCGGCAGATGTAGCAGGATAGAAACTGTAGGCGTTACTGGATAGACCAGGGAGCGGCAGATGTAGCAGGATAGAACTGTAGGCGTTACTGGATAGACCATGGAGCGGCAGATGTAGCAGGATAGAAACTGTAGGCGTTACTGGACAGACCATGGAGCGGCAGATGTAGCAGGATAGAACTGTAGGCGTTACTGGATAGACCATGGAGCGGCAGATGTAGCAGAATAGAACTGTATGCGTTACTGGACAGACCATGGAGCGGCAGATGTAGCAGGATAGAACTGTATGCGTTACTGGACAGACCATGGAGCGGCAGATGTAGCAGGATAGAACTGTATGCGTTACTGGATAGACTGGGACGGCAGATGTAGCAGGATAGAACTATAGGCGTTACTGGATAGACCATGGAGCGGCAGAAGTAGCAGAATATAAACTGTAGGCGTTACTGGATAGACTGGGACGGCAGATGTAGCAGGATATAACTATAGGCGTTACTGGATAGACCATGGAGCGGCAGAAGTAGCAGAATATAAACTGTAGGCGTTACTGGATAGACTGGGACGGCAGATGTAGCAGGATATAACTGTAGGTGTTACTGGATAGACCATGGAGCGACAGATGTAGCAGAATAGAAACTGTAGGCGTTACTGGATAGACCATGGAGCGGCAGATGTAGCAGGGTAGAAACTGTAGGCGTTACTGGATAGACTGGGACGGCAGATGTAGCAGAATATAAACTGTAGGCGTTACTGGTTAGACCATGGAGCGGCAGATGTAGCAGAATAGAAACTGTAGGCGTTACTGGATACACCATTGAGCGGCAGAAGTAGCAGAATAGAACTGTAGGCATTACTGAATAGACTGGGACGGCAGAAGTAGCAGAATAGAACTGTAGGCGTTACTGAATAGACTGGGACGGCAGATGTAGCAGGATATAACTGTAGGCGTCACTAGATAGACCATGAAGCGGCAGATGTAGCAGGATAGAACTTTAGGCGTTACTGGATAGACCATGGAGCGGCAGATGTAGCAGGATATAACTGTAGGCGTCACTAGATAGACCATGGAACGGCAGATGTAGCAGAATCGAAACTGTAGGCGTCACTAGATAGACTGGGACGGCAGATGTAGCAGGATATAACTGTAGGCGTCACTGGACAGACCATGGCGCGGCAGATGTAGCAGGATAGAACTGTAGGCGTTACTGGATAGACCATGGAGCGACAGATGTAGCAGGATAGAACTGTAGGCGTTACTGAATAGACTGGGACGGCAGATGTAGCAGGATATAACTGTAGGCGTTACTGGATAGACCATGGAGCGGCAGATATAGCAGGATAGAACTGTAGGCGTTACTGGATAGACTGGGACGGCAGATGTAGCAGGATCGAACTTTAGGCGTTACTGGATAGACCATGGAGCGGCAGATGTAGCAGGATATAACTGTAGGCGTTACTGGATAGACCATGGAGCGGCAGATGTAGCAGGATAGAACTGTAGGCGTTACTGGATAGACCATGGAGCGGCAGATGTAGCAGGATAGAACTGTAGGCGTCACTGGATAGACCATGGAGCGACATATGTAGCAGAATAGAAACTGTAGGCGTTACTGGATAGACTGGGACGGCAGATGTAGCAGAATAGAAACTGTAGGCGTTACTGGATAGACCATGGAGCGGCAGATGTAGCAGGATAGAACTGTAGGCGTTACTGGATAGACTGGGACGGCAGATGTAGCAGGATAGAACTGTATGCGTTACTGGATAGACCATGGAGCGACAGATGTAGCAGAATAGAAACTGTAGGCGTTACTGGATAGACCATTGAGCGGCAGATGTAGCAGAATAGAAACTGTAGGCGTTACTAGATAGACTGGGACGGCAGATGTAGCAGAATAGAAACTGTAAACGTTACTGGATAGACCATGGAGCGGCAGATGTAGCAGGATAGAACTGTATGCGTTACTGGATAGACCATGGAGCGGCAGAAGTAGCAGAATATAAACTGTAGGCGTTACTGGATAGACCATGGAGCGGTAGATGTAGCAGGATAGAACTGTAGGCGTTACTGGATAAACCATTGAGCGACAGATGTAGCAGAATATAAACTGTAGGCGTTACTGGATAGACCATGGAGCGGCAGATGTAGCAGGATAGAACTGTAGGCGTTACTGGATAGACCATGGAGCGGCAGATGTAGCAGGATATAACTTTAGACGTTACTGGATAGACCATGGAGCGGCAGATGTAGCAGGATAGAAACTGTAGGCGTTACTGGATAGACCATGGAGCGACAGATGTAGCAGGATAGAACTGTACGCGTCACTGGGCAGACCATGGAGCGGCAGATGTAGCAGAATATAAACTGTAGGCGTTACTGGATAGACCATGGAGCGGCAGATGTAGCAGGATAGAACTTTAGACGTTACTGGATAGACCATGGAGCGGCAAATGTAGCAGGATAGAACTGTAGGCGTTACTGGATAGACCATGGAGCGGCAGATGTAGCAGGATATAACTGTAGGCGTTACTGGATAGACCATGGAGCGGCAGATGTAGCAGGATAGAAACTGTAGGCGTTACTGGATAGACCATGGAGCGGCAGATGTAGCAGGATAGAAACTGTAGGCGTTACTGGATAGACCATGGAGCGGCAGATGTAGCAGGGTAGAAATTTAGGCGTTACTGGATAGACCATGGAGCGGCAGATGTAGCAGGATATAACTTTAGGCGTTACTGGATAGACCATGGAGCGGCAGATGTAGCAGGATAGAAACTGTAGGCGTTACTGGATAGACCTTGGAGCGGCAGATGTAGCAGGGTAGAACTTTAGGCGTTACTGGATAGACCATGGAGCGGCAGAGCAGGATAGAAACTGTAGGCGTTACTGGATAGACCATGGAGCGACAGATGTAGCAGGATAGAACTGTACGCGTCCATGGACAGACCATGGAACGGCAGATGTAGCAGAATAGAAACTGTAGGCGTTACTGGATAGACCATGGAGCGGCAGATGTAGCAGGATAGAACTTTAGGCGTTACTGGATAGACATGGAGCGGCAGATGTAGCAGGATAGAACTGTAGGCGTTACTGGATAGACTGGGACGGCAGATGTAGCAGGATAGAACTGTAGGCGTTACTGGATAGACCATGGAGCGACAGATGTAGCAGGATATAACTGTAGGCGTTACTGGATAGACCATGGAGCGGCAGATGTAGCAGGATAGAAACTGTAGGCGTTACTGGATATACTGGGACGGCAGATGTAGCAGGATAGAAACTGTAGGCGTTACTGGATAGACCATGGAGCGGCAGATATAGCAGAATAGAAACTGTAGGCGTTACTGGATAGACCATGGAGCGACAGATGTAGCAGGATACAGTGGCGGATCTACGGTTGGGCAAAATGGGCAATTGCCCCCCTCCCAAAAAAAAAACTGGAGAGAGGATAGGATGTCGATTCCCAATATGAAATTCCTACGAATATTCTTAAGTTTTTGTTTCGTAAGAATTTTCTTAAATCGGTATCATACCATCTCCCGAGTAAGTGGCCGAAGTTCTGCAGTTGACTTGCGACCAAAACTTGCTCTGCCCTGTAAGAAATAGCTTGCAGCTATTGACTTTTAGTCCCCTTAGAAATATATGAAAGATGGGAATCCCAAAATGCGTAACTTGTCGGCAGAGTTCAAAACTTTCGTAAGTAGTGAGATGGTAATCCTAAATGAACGACTTACGAAGAAAATAATTCTTAAGTCAGCATGGGAATCCGGCCCCTGGTTAACTGACCGGATAAGATTCGATAAAAAAAATATCACGCTATGAACGTAATTGGCACCCAAACATCTGTGCCAAATACGGCAAGTTGCGTGCTACCGTTTTCCCGCTAACTCCAAGAAAACTTAGGGGCGCCCAAACGCCCCATCTCAGAACGCCGCGGGTTAAGAAAGCCATAGGTCTATAAAAGCATCACTAAGTGTGCAATTGATGTCAGGTCACGGTCAGGTCAAATGTCAAAATCGATGTACATACCTACATGAGCTAATGGGCTATATTTTCATCATAAGCCTTCGATTGCGATCATTATTGCCCAAAAGTCCTTTGGAAGGTATAATATATATCCCGCTTAAGCAAAAGTGAGACTGCAAGCGAAAGTCTAGGTCAAGGTCAGGTCACAAAAGGTCAATATGCGGCATGCGCTAAAGATATACGAGAGTCACACGATGCATGTTTTATGGATTATGGATTATTTTATGAATTATCTTATCCTGAATCTTCGTAGAATTCGATAGTGATAGTCATTTTACCACCCGACCTCATGTAAGAGCCGATAAACTACCGAGTACCGATACATTCTTACTTAAGTGAAGTTGTTGTCAAGTTCAGGTGAAGGTCAGGTCACGAAGATTAAAAACTCCCAATTGATACATCTAAAGAAAATGTATGTTTCTGGACTAATTGTGTCTCAGAAATACAGCGATGATGTTTATTTGTTCGTATTCTACAAATCAAATTTTACAAATAAAAATTTCATTACAAATAAAAAGAACGCAATTTAAAAAATGGCGTCGTTAGTTAGGTACTCATATTTTGGAGCCATGAGTCAGCCAAAAATGGTGGTATTGTTTTGAAATTTGGTTTTGGAATCGTCCATATGTGCTGCTCCAACATATATTCCGTTTTTGTATATTTTTTAACATTTCTTTTTTAGTTGAACATTATATTTCTTTAATTTGTGGGGTTAAAAATACAATTGTAAAACAAAATCCGAGTTAACTATTTTGTAGCCACTACAATTTGTTAAAAAAAAGTTGTTCAAAATGATCATTTGTGCTAATAATATATCATTTCGTGAACCCGTGTGATGGAGCTATATTGTATTTGTATTGCAGCTGAAGCATATTCTCATGTGATATATAATTTTAATCAAAAGAAAAACGAACTATTATAACGCATTTAGATTCACTGCAATTTGCTATCTTTTGATCTTTCATAATTGTAGTTTGCTCAAAGTTTGGACTTTGCACAATGTGTTGAAGTTAACCCTCGCCAGTGCAGGGGGTGGGGGTTGATGCCATCCCCCTCGGTTTTTCGGGAATAACTCGCGTAAATATCAACCGATTGCGATGAAACTTTCAGTACCCTACTTGCAAACAATTGGACACATATTCTGAAAATTTTGAAGTTGTAGGTCACATGCTTGATCCGTGACCTTTGACCTGTTTTCAAGGTCATTTCAGGCGCAACTGGTGTCCCGTAGTATTGATCCTTGTAACTTGTGCAGTTTCATGGTGTTTGTTGTTCAGGAGCATATTCACATGTGTTTCCAGGTGACAGTTGTGGTTTCCATTGAGATTGTGACCTCCAATGACCTCATATTACTTTTTTGGCTTCTGGCAGTTTCTAGGACATTTTGCGACGCTGATTTCAAATATGAGATCCATTTTACATAATTATATGTTCCACTGGGGTCATGCGCCCCAACAGGTCAACCGAAGTCACTGACCTCAAGTGACCTGACATGACCTGACATGACCTTTTTAGAATGTGGCAGTTTATAGGACATTTTGTGACGCTGATTTCAAATTTGGCACCCATTTAGCATAATGCTCATTCGCGATTTTAGCTCGATTAAATTCAATTTAAACGCATTTACAATTTGGTTGAATTTGGGATCATTGACCTGACCTCAGAGGTCACCTAATTACCTAGGACATTAAAATCGGGTATGAATGGCTTCCTCTCGTGACAAGCAACACACTCGTTTTTTAATCGAAGCTCTAGCCCAATTAGGGGCGAAACACCAGGGGGGGGGTGTACCCCCTCTGCACGGCCACGCACTGATCGGACGCTGCACGGGGAGGGTTAAGCTGATTTTCTCGTTAAAGTGGCGTGTAGTAACGTTACTAAATGTCCTAGATCTCAAAGTTTTCGACGACATTTCTTCATTTTCGCACAGGAGCCGTGAAATTGATCTAGGAGAAGGTACCAAAAGTTTCACGATGATAACGTTATTCGATTTTGAGCAATTACGAATGTTCGTAAAGGGGGACTAATATTTGCCCGCCAGTCAATTAAAAGAAGATTTACAGTGGCTCCCCTCAGACATTTTCACACAGATATCCTCTCTCCCATCTAGGCCCAACGACTAGTCTCCTGTCTAGTCGTTGGGCCTTCGAGGGCCGGCGGTCGATATGAGAGTGACATCGCCAGGCAGAAGGGAGCCCCATGCCGGCCTGAGAGGATATTAAGCCGGTAAGAAATGGCCCTCAGCGTCTTTGAGAAGACCATTGACTGACCAGCAGAAGACCCTCGGTCGATTCGAGAGGGCATTTTCGGGCCTGATGGCAGTATTATCAGTCTTAATGAGTCTTATTTCGGTCTAATAGGGCCCCTGTCAGGCCTCAGAGGGCCCTCGGGGTGTGTGAAAGGAATCTAAGAGGGCATTATTTATTTATTTATTTATTTATTATTTCATGTCATCAGGTATTTCCACACAATATGGCTATTTTAATACCTTCGTCATACATTGGTGTAGCACAACATTTGCGTCGCAAACAAGTGTCAAGAAGCTGCGTCAATAGATCAAGAAGCTTCGGTCAATATTTATCTTACATGCCTTTTAAAAGTACACACACTAAGACGATGTAGATGATTGTCAATGGCATAGCGATTGTACAGTTTGGATCCACGGTATATGAAGGTGCGTTTTCCATGGTTGTTGCGGCGACGAACAAGCGATAGGTGAGATGATTGTCGCGTTTGTTGCAAGCCTGATTGATGGTTAAATGACAGGCTTTGGCGCAGTCCGACCGGCAGGTTTAATGTTAAAATCTTGTGCATCATACATAAATCAAAATATTCTACAAGTTTCGGAAAAGTGAGCCAGCCTAACTCCTTTGGGACATCTGAAACATGATCGTATTTCCGGCGACCAGAGATGACTCGTGCAGCAAAGTTGAGCACCTTTTGAAGTTCCTGAATAACACTTTTGCCAGTACTACCATATACTTGAGTACAATATCTAATGTGAGAGATCACAAGATAATCCACTATACGGGGCAGGACAGAAGCTGGTAGAACGTGTTTGGCATGGAGAATTCCGATAAGAATACCAAAACATCGGTGCATGACATGTTTCACGTGCGGTTGCCACGACAGAGTTGAGTCCATAATCATACCTAAATTCTTAACACTTCCCGAGCACAACAGGTCCTCACCCATAAATCTCACCTTCGGCATAATTCCTATCCGAGCAATCTGCCGCCTGTCACCACATACCATCAGTTCTGTTTTAGCTGCATTAACCATCATCCCGTTTTGCAAAAAACAGTTGCTCAAAATTCCTAGAACGTGCACCATGGCACTCCCCATGTCTCGTATTTGGTCACGTGGTCCCGTAATAGCTAATTGTGTGTCATCTGCATATCGAATGAGAGTGACGCGGAAGCCACTACTAGAAGACGGGATGTAAGATGCAATGTCATTACTTAAGATGTTAAACAACAAACTTCCTAAAACTGTACCCTGGAAGCAGCCTATTGAGATTGGTAATGATTTGGATACATTTTCCCCTACGCGCACTTTTTGAGTATGACCTTCAAGGTAGCTTTTAAACCATCCAGTTCTGACCTATAAAAGCTCTATTTTGTCAGAATAGTGCTATGGTCGACAACATCAAAACAACGACTCAAATCCAATAGAGCTAGTAAAGAAATTTCTGATCTATCCATTCCCTTAATAATTTCGTCTGTCATGGACAGGAGCGCTGTAGACGTGGAATGGTTTGAAAGGAAACCATGCTGATCATTACTAAATAAACAATTATCCTTCATATATTTTGTGAGTTGAACGTGCACGATTTTCTCAACGATTTTGCAAACTAAACTTACAATTGTGATGGGTGTGAAATTCGCCGGATCCGAAGGGTCGTTCCTTTTATACAGCGGGAGAACTTCCGCCCTCTTCCAGCTTTCTGGCACGGTTTCCGTAACGATACTGGTATTTATTATTCGGAGCAAAGATCGGCCCACAATGCAAAAGCTCATCTTCAAAATTTTGGGCGGAACGTCACCGTCAATGCAAGAGTTTGCATTTGGAATGGCGAAGATGACGTTTTTAAGCTGATCCAATGTCACCGGAGTCAGCGTCAGCGCACTAGCGTTAACACGAGGCAGGCGCACATTTAGTGGCTCCATACCGGAGCGCCGAAACTGGGACATAACGCTCTCCCTCGTTCGCCTGCCTATGGAAACGAATGATCATTGATTTCGTCTGTGGTCAAATTTTCCGGGTCAACACGATGACCACGTTTCGGGGCAATTACCGGTTTCAGCTGGTGAAAAAGAGTCGCCGGTGACGATTCGTCAACTTTCTGCTTTATGCTATCTCGCATGTCCCTTCTGATTGCCCTTTTTGACTGAACATTGAGAACTTTGTAAGCATTCATGTCCCCAACAGTTTTCGCTGACCGTCTGTCATTCATCAACTCTAATGTTTCGTCCGATACCGGTAGAGGTGAAGGGTTATGAACTCTAAACCTGCGCAAAGGGGCGTGCTCGTTCAAATTTTGTATCATTACGGAAGATAAATTATTCCATTGCTGCTCACAAGAATCGCTACTACGCACAACAGAGTTCCAATCAATGAGCCTCAAATCCTCTAGAAAGGCATGGGCATCGAAAGCGCGCCAGTTACGTGCAGTACGATATTGAGGTGCAACTTCTGCCCGCGGGATGGTGGTCAGCACAGACACACGCCTATGGTGAGCAGCATAATCACATATCTCGATAGTGACATCTGGTGGATTGGTTGCACACCCTGACCCCTGACCCTGACCCTGGTTGCACACCTTGACCCTGTCCCTGACAACAGACATCGCCCCTGCCTAGAGAGCAGGTTACCCGCGCAGAAAGCCGGGGACCGAGTCGTGGGCCGGTAACCTGGGACCGGTGGCCGCTGGTAAGCCAGCGCTGCGACGGACTGGCGTCGGACATTTTAGCGAAGACTTGGTTGAAACCGGAAACTACTTCTAGATACGTCAACTTCCAGGGATACTTGTTATCAAGGGCGGACCGTTCTGATAGCATGGGTTACGGGGGGTCGCAGTCCTTAGTAAGACGGGTTTAAAGATCAAAAGGCTCCACTCGGTGTGCAGTTGTAGGACATGTAAACTTGAAACTCTGTGGCTGTCAGTGTCAGATAATCGTGGGCATCGGTTTAATTTATGTGCAGCATATAGACCACCACGTCATACCATCACTCACCTATCAGCTGATTTTGACTGTCTTGAATCTCAACTGCAACGTGGGCTTTTAATGTCTTCCGATCCCATTCTTATTACTGGTGACTTAAACTGCAATTTACTTGGTCTAGACTCGAACAATGGCAAGGTTGGGCTGACAGAGTTCATGCATAGTTTCAGCCTCCATCAGTTTGTAGATATGCCAACTTTTAGATCTGGCTCACTCTTAGACGTTTTTATCTCTAACTCTGCAACTTTTGTGCATGATGTTTGTGTCTTACCGTGTTCTTATAGTGATCATTCTTTTACTAAGGCATATCTCACCATCCCCAAACTAAGGGCTCGACCTTCCATTGTTCGTCTAGACGCCTGAGCCGCGTGAATGTCCATGACTTTCATACCTCATTGTATCACACCGACTGGAGCCCGGTTTTCTCGCGCGGGGAATTGATGGATCAGTGGTCTGCCTTCACCCAGCTGCTCTTACCTGTTCTTGACTATCATGCTCCTTTACAGCGCCTCAAAATTCACAACCCTTCGCCCCCCCCCCCTGCCTCGGACGCCACCCTGCGACTTATGGCGCAGCGCCGTGGACTTCTTGCCCGGGAGGGCCGGACTCCTGCCTTCCTCACCTTGGATAAACAAGTAAAATCGTCCATCAGACGAGATGTCAGAAACGACATTTCCAGCCGGGTGAGGAGGCAGGATCCGGTCTCCATCTTTCGCAACGTGCGTCAGGTGATCGAGGGCAAGAGGTTCACTCAGCGAGTTGCGCCTGAGGCCACCCCCAACGAGCTTAACGAGTACTTTGTGGGGGTAGGTCCTCGAGTCGCGGGTGAGGTCCGAGCCAGGGGGAGCCCCTTCGTCTTCCTTGCAGGCTACCCAGGGTGGGTGTCTGTGCCTTCTCACTGAAACCTATTTCACTTCAATATCTCCGGTCTGTTCTCTTTTCTATGAAAAACTCTTCTGCCACTGACTCTGACGGTGTTAGCATCGGGATTATCAGGCTGTGTTTTGATGCCATTGGTCACATCCTTCTCTATCTTGTCAACACCTGTCTCACATCCTGTGAATTTCCCGCATCCTGGAAGCACTCCACCGTTCACCCTATCCACAAATCCGGCAGCCTTTCCGAAGCATCCAACTTTCGTCCCATCTCCATGGTCCCTGGCTTCCCCAAGCTTGTGGATAAAGTTGCTCAGCAGCAGCTATACTCCTATATGTCTGAAAATCATCTTTTCTCTCTTCCCAGCACGGTTTCCGCTTAAGCCTATCCACAGAAACTGCGCTAGTTACCGTATCCGACCACATCCTTTCTGCTACCGACCGCCAGGAACTCACGCTTCTCTGTCTTCTCGACCTTTCCAAATGCTTTGACGTCATCGACCACTCAAAGCTTCTTTCCAAACTTCAAGCCTATTGTATCGATCTGACCTGGTTTTCCTCTTACCTCCGTGGCCATACTCAATCTGTGTGTACAACTGGTGGGTGGGGAAACCGACTCCTTTCCAGTCCTCTCCCCAATCCTATGGGTGTTTTCCAAGGTTCCTCACTTGGTCCGCTCCTTTTCCAGATTTTCGCCAACGACCAACCCCCCTCTTTGCCCCTGAGGCGCACGTGGTGCAGTACGCTGACCATACCCAAATTCTACTCTCTGGCAAAAAAAGACTACCTCCCTCAGCTTATTGCTACCATGGAACAGGTTTTAAACTCTTTGGATGCCTGGTTCCACTCCCACGGTTTGAAGGTCAACACCGGCAAAACTGAACTTATCGTATTTGGCTCTCGTCCGAATTGTCGTGCCTTAGTCCCGATCTCCATTCGATTTCGCGAGGATACGATCCGTGAGGGCCCTACGGTGAGGAACCTTGGCATGGTGTTCGACAAGCACCTCACCTGGGACTCTCACGTGTCTGCTCTCGTCAAAAAATGCAACGGTATCCTCATCGGTCTGTCCCACGTGCGCCATCAGATCCCGCCCGACCTTCTGCCTACTCTGGTCAATGCCTTGGGCCTCTCGCACGTCCGATACTATCTTGCTGTCTTTGCAAACGGGTCAGAGAAAAATATACAGCGCCTCCAAAATATCCTCAATTTTGCGCTGCGCGTTGTCTCTGGCCGACGTAAATTCGACCACATATCGGACGTGCGAGACGAACTGGACTGGCCTACCGCCCGCCAGTTGTACGAACTTCACTCATTCAATTTTCTGCACAAAATTCGCTGCACCCGGGAGCCAGTGGCTCTTTCCTCTCAGCTTCAGGTCAACTCTGCTCTTCGCTCTCGAACCACCCGGCAGGACGCAGATCTGGCTCTCCCGCGCGCGAGAGCCGAAGCAGGCAGGCGGCGCCTTCTTTTTTGTACGGCGCAGGTATATAACCGCCTCCCGCTGGAGATTCGCGATTTATCCCTGGGGGCTTTTACGCGTGCAGTGTCCGAACTTTTTTTTGTTTGTTTTTGTTTAGACATAGACATATATTAAGGCCATCCACGATAAGCTCATGGCTATTACGACCCCTCGTCGAGGCTAAAACGGCGGACATGGGAAGTGAAAAAAACGCAAACACGCACACACACGCACACAGACATACAGACACACACACACACACACACAGACATACACACACACAGACACACACACACACACACACACACACACACACACACACACACACACACACACACACACACACACACACACACACACATACACCACAGTGGCCGACCGATCACGTAACTCCTCCGCCGCCGCGCAGATGGCGCTTTAGGCGTCCCGCAAACAGGTGCACCGGGAGTCGCGTCAGGTCAGGCGGGAGCCCGTTGAAATCGCGCGGAGCTCGGCTGTAAAACGCCGCTGTCCCATGGCTGACCTTGACCGCAGCACTATCAGGTCGTGGTCCTGTCGCGCGGACCGCTGACGAGTCTCGGACACACGCACGAGCCCGCCAGCCAAGATCTCGGGCTCGCCTGAGCGCCACACTTTGTGTAATAGGCACATGGAGTGATAGCGCACGAGCTGGTCTGCGCTGAGCCAGCCCAAGTTCCCAAGCAGATCCGACACGTGATCAAACTTTTTGCGGCCGAAAATCACTTTAGCAGCATAGTTAATAATGTTTTGAATACGAGATAGGTTTTTCTGTGTGCAGTTGTCATACACAGAGATACAGTATCGGATCTGCGAGAGAACAAGGGCCTGAACCAGGGCGGCGATGACGGATGGTGGCAGGTGGTTCCTTAGATGTGATAGACCAGATAGAGTGCCGAAACATTTTCTAGTAACAGCAGAGACGTGACTGTCCCAGCTGAGGGTGCGATCAAACGTCAGACCGAGGTGTTTTGCATCAGAAACGGGGAGTAAATGGTGATCGCGAAATTTGACAGTGAAGTTGGGGACGTTGCGAAGATTTTGGGCGCTTCCCAGCAGCATCAGTTGCGTTTTACCGGCATTAACTTTCAATCCGCTGGCTCGGAACCAACAATCGAGAGAGGCCAAGACACGCTCCATCTTGACTAAGATGTTTTAGAATTGTGACTTCTTGCCAGAGACTAAAATTTGGGTGTCATAGGCGTACTGTACCACCACTGCGTCCTCGACAAACAAACTCAGGTCGTTAGCGAAGACGCAGTAGAGTAGAGGGCCGAGAGAAGAGCCTTGAAAAACGCCGATGCCCTCGGGAAGCGGGGAAGATTTTTTGGTGCTACCCAGATTGTCAGTGAGGCTGACACTCTGGGTGTGATTGTGAAGGTAGGCTGAAAACCAGGAAGTTTCTACGCCGTGAAGCTGTAATTTGGTGAGGAGTTTTTGGTGGTCTATCACATCAAAGCATTTGCTCAAATCCAGCAGGCAGAGGAGAGAGAGGTCGCCGCGGTCATTGGCGGATAGGATTTGGTCAGTTATGGATATCAGCGCGGTTTCTGTCGAGTGACGAGGACGAAAACCGTGCTGAGTTGGGGACAGGAGGTGGTTTTGGGAAAGGTAATTGTAAAGCTGTTGGTGCACGGCCCGCTCTACAATTTTGGCGAAAACAGGAACGATGGAGATTGGCCGGAAGTTGAATGGATCGGAAGGATCGCCGGATTTGTGGATAAAGACATAAAGACATAAAAGAAAAGTGCAACAAAGAGCCTCTTGGGCCCATCCGAGGTTGCACCCCCCCTCCCCCCATCCCCCCCCCCCTCCACCAGTCTCGCCCCTTCAAATCACCTTACTCTACCTGCATAAAAGAAGGCTAATCCCACGAGTATTTATGAACTAATCCCTTCTCTGTAAAGTATTTATCTAATCTAATTTTGAAGGAAGCAAGTGTCACTGCATCAGCGACATCCCCTGGTAGCATATTCCAATGTCCTACAACCCTTCTACTGAAAAATGACTGTCGTAGCCTAGTCCTACTTTGTTTCATAATGAGTTTATGCTGATGACCTCTACCTCGATTTTCCCTATTGAACTCAAACATACCCTTTAAATATCCAGAATGCTGACTATTTACAAATTTGAAGACTTCAATTAGATCTCCTCTTAGCCTTCTATATCTAAGTGAAAACATACCCAATTTCCTTAATCTATCTTCATAAGGTAAACTACCAAGACAATTAATCATTTTTGTTGCCCTTTTTTGAACTCTTTCTAACAACCAGCAATCTTTCTCATATGTTGGAGACCAGGCTTGTACACAATACTCCAAATGTGGTCTAACGTATGCACAATACAGTTTTGTTATTACCTTTTCACTCTTGTAGGAAACATTTCTGTTAATGGCCCCTAGCATTCTAAGTGCCTTTTTCCTAGCTTCTACAACCTGGTCTGACACTGATAGTCTATTGTTTACCACGACACCTAAATCTCTTTCCTTTTCAATCTGCTCCATTTTCTGCCCACCCATTTCATACCTATGTTTACTGCTAACCCGTCCAGCGTGCATAATCTTACATTTACTCAAATTGAATTTCATCTGCCATGCTTCAGACCACTCAACTAGCTTGTCCAGATCTGATTGAAAAACATCCTGATCATGTTTTCCTCTAATAATCCTGACAACTTTTAGATCGTCTGCAAATTTCAAGACTTTGCTGTCTATACTGTTCTCAATTGCATTCACAAATATTATAAAAAGCAATGGGCCCAGGACTGAGCCCTGTGGAACCCCACTGAGAACCTCCTTCCATTGTGATTGGCACCCATTCAATATAAACCTTTGCTGGCGTCCTGAAAGCCACGTTTCTATCCAATCCAGAATCTTGCCCCTGATCCCATGAATTTTAAGTTGCAACCCCAGTCTTGTATGGGGGACTTTGTCAAATGCTTTACTGAAATCAAGAAAAGCTACATCTAGCTGTTTACCCTGATCAACGCTATCTGTTGCAACATCCAAAAACTCCAGAAGATTAGTTAAACAAGAACGGCCCTTCCTAAAGCCATGCTGTGTATCCTTGATGAGTTCATTTTGCTCCAAGAATTCAACAATCTTATCTTTGATGATTGATTCAAGCACCTTGCAGACTAATGAGGTCAGACTAACTGGTCTATAGTTTCCCTCTTTACTTCTATCTCCCTTTTTATGAATAGGAACAACATTTGCTCTTTTCCAATCAAGTGGAATTTTACTATCTGCAAGTGATTTAGAAAATATTATGGCTAATGGAACCGACAACTCCCTTTCAGATTCTCTTAAAAGTCTAGCATGGATTTCATCAGGTCCTTCTGCCTTGTTAGGCCTTACTTTCTTTAGATATTCTAGAACAAGTTCACTACTTATGCCACCTAGCTCTCTTATAGTCTCCTCTGTCTCTAGCTCAGGCTGAAGTGCTGCAATACTACTCTGGTCCTCGATAGTAAAGACAGATTGAACTGATCATTAAGCACTTCAACCATTTCACTGTCCTTGCTAACTAACACATCATCTACCTTAAATGGACCTATATTTTTGGAAACTGTACTTAACTTATAAAAACTGAAGAACTTCTTACTATCTGCATTACAATGTCTAGCTAAATCAAGTTCCTTTGCCCTTTTAGCTGCTCTGACCTTTTTCTTAACTGAATTTCTTGCATTCTGGTAGGCCTTCTGATTTATATCTAGTGAAGATCCCTTCAAAATGCCAAATGCACTTCTTTTAGCTTGTATAGCACTCCTTACTTCTGGGGTAAGCCAAACTGGATTGCCCTTGGTTCTGTTACGTTTGTGCCTGAGGGGTATATGCCGATTTTGAATTTGGCTTAATATAGCTTTGAAAACATTCCAGGCCTCACATGCATCTAAACCTGCCAACTCAACGTTCCATTTTATCTGTGCGAGGTCATTTCTAATACCATCAAAATCAGCCCGGCTGAAGTTTGGAACCATAATAAGGTTATCTTTGGGCCTCATTTCTGATGAGATATTGAATTTAACCATATTGTGATCACTGGTTCCTAGACCTGCACAAATACTTATGTCACTAACTAGATCACTGTTGTCTGAGAATACAAGGTCTAGAATGGAGCAATGTCTGGTTGGCTCTGTTACAAAACTGATGCATGAAAAGCTCCTCTTCAAAGATTTGCCTATACAACCTACACTCATTTGTTTCCTCTGCTATACTTTCGTATCCTCTTAAGTTAAAATCTCCCATAATAAGACACTGAGCCCGAAAGTTCCTACGTATTTCCTCACAAATATCTGGTCTGTTTCAGCTTGGGAGTTCCTTGAAGATTCCCTGGTCTGTAAAATGCACCTATCCTCAACCTTCCTCTGTTTCCTGTACCAATTTTAATGTCAAGCCAGATTGATTCTACTTCTTTTACTTTACTAGAATCATCAACTCTAGTAGTGCAGTACAAACTATTTACATATACAAACACTCCGCCTCCCTGCCGTGATTCTCTGCAGTATGAGAACATGTTATACCCTTGTAACTCGAAATCCTGTAGCCTATCCCCATTATACCCCTCACTAACCCATGTCTCGGTTACACAAATGATATCAGGCTTTTCAAGGGCAACATAACACTCAAACTCATCAAATTTAGACCTAATACTTTGGGCATTCAGCAACACACATGTGATCTTATACTTTGAGCTGACTCTACTAATTCTGAGGGAATTATGATCTACTGTCCTATTCTGACATGAACTTCTACCAATGCTTACTTCTTGATGCCCTAGTACTAGCGTCCCTGAACCCCCCCTCCTACCTAGTTTCCCTGAATGACACTTCTGTAGGCATCTCCCAAAGCCCTTGCCCCCTCATCCGATAAGTGAAGCCCATCCTTCATATAGTACCTATGCCACTCATAGAACTGATCCCATAAGTCTACATAACTAAGCCCCATAGGCTGAACATAAGTTCTGAACTGAGCTGTTCACAGACAGAGCTCTCGAGTACCACTCCTCACTGGGCTCCACAGCGAGGGAGGATGCCAGTCACAATGTACTGGTTTCCTGGACTCCTTCAACCTCTGCAGCAGGGCTCCGGTACTCCGCTACTATTCTCACACTCCGCCTAGGTCCTATGTTGTTCTACCCCCCACTGTATTATAACTGTCTCCGGGCTACTCCTTACCCAGTTTCTGCCTCAATGACAGGGCCCTATCAACTACTTTTGCCCCGGTTTAACTATACATTTGTCCCTCTTCCCACAGAATGTTCGCCTTAAGGGCCTTACCCTTGAGTCCCAACCACTAAATGCTGAATCTGTACCTTGTCACTTTCAGCTGCTGACTCTAACGCACTGAACCTATTTTGCTAGTGTAACCTGCTGATGTTCCCTGGGGCTGTACTGCCTGACTCGTACCCTGAACGTTTTGTCCCATCCCTCCTGATCCCCTTCCCTCTTCCTCCTCCAGATTCTGCTACCACCGCTCCATTACCCAGGCACCCCTCCTCAATCCTTACTGTCTGTGGCCCTAGCTTACTTTCCACAATGTTGGGGTCTCCGAGAAACGTGACCCTCCAAACACACTTCCAACACCCAGCCGCACTATCCACCTTTGCCTTATCCTCCTCCCTTATGCCCCTATCAGAACTACCACTGGTCCCTGATCCTGTAGGCTCCTTTTCTGACCCCCTAACCACAATCTGCGCATACGTTCCTTGGTCAGGAGCTACACCCTCTTGCGGCTCATCTCTACACCTACACTTACTTAACTGGCGCCTCAAAGCTCCGCTACTCTAGGCCTGGAGGGCCTCTAGCTCTGCTACCTTCGCCTGCATCCTAGTCATGCTTCATTTGAATACACTAGTAACTTAGGTATATAACTTAGGTACTATGCACTTTTCAATACTTTACTAAACTTAACTTAACTTTTTTGTTTGTTTTTTTTGTTTTTTCTTCTTTCTAAAACCTTAACTAGATCTAGGTAAAGCTAGTAACACAAATCAGCTATGGAGTGCACCTAATACTAGACTAAAATATCTAATCCTTAAAATAAACTGAATACTAAATACACCTTAATTATCCCTAATTTTTCTAAAACTATCTACTTATCCAACCCTGCAACTAATAACACAAAAATAAAGGACTGAGGACAATTTTGGCGCACACAAGCTAGAATGAAAAGTCCTTTTAAAAAGCAAGTAAGAGGTAACAGCTAACTATGAATGCTTAAAAAATAATATACTTAAACGATCCACAAAACTAAATATCTAATCCTTATATCTAAATATAATGTGGTTGCTCAAAAAAATACACAAAACAACAGAGCTATCCAACAGCTACTTAGCTCGGCTAAAGTTAGGGTTCAGAAGGATAGGATAGGACCAGGGAATGTTTCCAGGATTCAGGGACCTGGGCGTTAGACAAGCTGGAGTTGAGCAAAATGCAGAAACACACCCGCCGATCGCCTCAAATGACAGGCGGATCATATGGATGGTGACGGCCGTCATCGCCGCAAGGCAGAGGAACTATTCATGCCCAAGCACGAGCGCCCGCAGCTCGGACAGCGTCAATGGCACCAGGCCTGAACGCGCAGGCCCCAAACACGAGGCAGTCGACAAGGTAGAATCGGTCTCTCCCATGTCCGCACCTCGGAGACGCCACGCGTGGCCTACGCTCACAAAAGAAAAAACTCGTTTCAGCTGGTCCGGCGTCGCCCTCGGGTTTGCGCCTCGGTCAGCCTTCCCCACCGCCTACGACCTACCTTATCGCCCTCCACATCGAGGGCGCACCCATTCCTGCTGAATCCGTCGGCGCACGTCATCACAGGTGGTCACGTCGGATAGCCGACCGCACAGCGCGATTGAATTTCCTTATATATAGCAGATCTATGCACATGGACCTCTAAATGCCTCGCGGCGACGAGACATAAGTCCCTTGGTCTCCGTCACTAACCGCGGGCGCACAGGCATTCCGAATACGGACGGACCGCACTGGGGCATGGGCATCGACAATCGGTAGGAAGGAAACAAGAAACGTTTTCCATTTAAAGGCTACTGTCGGAGCGGCGTACACGCTTACCCCAGTCAGCTCGGAACAGGTCGTAATGAAAAGTCAGCGAGGTTAATGCGACGGAGGACAGCGGGACCGGACGACACGTTTTTGGGAGACGGTGTCGCGGCACTTTCTACTACGGCACGAATAAACCTATGCGGACTAAAGTCGCAAAAACGGGGTGGTATTAGCGTCCTCACAAAGCGGGCTGCAGGTCGTTAATAGGGACATCTAACAGTGAACCCAGAATAAATATGTACGCGATGTTACATTTTTTTAAAAATATTTTTATTTAGTATGCTTATTGTATTATTATTGATTATTATTATTTATTAATTATTATATATATATATTGATATTATATATATTATATATATATATATATATAATATATATATATATATATATATATATATATATATTATATAATATATATATATATAATTATATATATATATATATATTATATATATAATATATACACTGTTACTCGGCTGATGACGTAAATTTAATAAAAACTCGGCTTGTTCGGACAGGTTTTCGTGGCGCTTTATTGCCCACTTCGTCAGCGAAATGCACACATCAAACAAGACCACAGTTTCGAAACACCTTAACATAAAACATGGCATATAGTTTATACCGGACAACCTCCGTAGCGGCGGCGTACACAAAACCACACTCAAAACAAAAACACATTCAGAGATCGCAAGCACATTGGAGATCAGAGAGAGCAACAGATCAGAGATCACGAGAAAGCGCAAACACATCAGATATCAGATCGCAAAATTTATCTTTCCATTTTGTACATGCCAAAAAGCCTAAACCCGCGCCTCCGGGGAAAAAAGACTTGCGAAGCTAGCTTCCTTCCCCTTAATCCCAACTTTCCCACTTTAATTCGTTTTCTTATTCAGCCCCCCTTCCCTTTTGGTGTGTGCCAAAATAGCCTACCCATCTTTGTTCCCGCACTCTCCTATACGTTACCCAACCCTTCCACACTTTTTTCCAGTCCTACAAATTTGGCGTTTTGACAGTTGGTGTCCCTCCCCATTAAAGTGGGCTGCTACCCTCCATTTCATTCCTGCCGCACCGTATAGTCGACAGGGTGATTTTGAACTCTTTGGTAGAGTACTCCTCCGTTTCTCAAACATAAATCAACACACTCACATACTTCGCAAAAAATGCCGTATATTACGTTCCTCGACTTACATCCTATTGTTTTATCATATGTACAAGTTTTCCTTTTCCCTCCCGGGGCCTCTAACCCTGTCCTCCTGTCCTGTAAAATAACTTTGCACACCGAAACAATTTTTTTTCCACAGTGCCCTTGACCCTTTTGATCTATCTGCCCCAGCTGTTTTGGTCTTTTTGTGTACTAAAATATCTTTTTAGGTTAGTCCCCCTCCTGTATGATACGAACATGTTACTCTGAAAAAATGTGCCTAAGTTTATCTGACTGTGTCAAAAGGTGGCTCCTTCTCTGTTAGTATTTTTACTAATGTTTCGGTAAATGGACTGGAATATGTGACGACCAACGGGGACTCCTTGCCTATCTTGCTTTCTCGTCACCGCCTTCTAGCAACTTTTTTCTTTCCATGGTTATCCACTCGTCCTAAACCATTACTTTATGAGTTGCTCTGGGTACCCTCTGGTGTAAAGGTTTTGGTATATTTCTGTAGTTTGGCGTCGGAAATCTAAAACTGGAGCTACATATCCCTTCTTGCCTCATTGCAAGGACCTGATATATACATAATATAATATATATATAATATATATATATATAATATATATATATAATATATATATATAATACATATATAGTATATATATGATATTATATTATAAAATATATATATATATATATATATATATATATTATATATATAGTATAGATATATATATATATAGTATATATAATATATATATATATATATATATATATTATATAATATATATATATATATATATATATATATTATATATATATATTATAATATATATATATATATATATAAATATTATATATAATATATATATATAATATATTTATATATATATATATTATATATATAATATATATATATATTATATATATATATATATATATTATATATATATATATATATATATATATATATATATAGTATATATAATATATATATATATATACTATATATCTATATATATTATATATATATATATATTATATAGTATAATATATATATATATATATAATATTATATATAATATATATATAATAATATATATAATAGTATAGATATAGTTATATATAAATAATATAATATACTATATATATATATATATAATATATATAATATTTAATATATATATATATATAATATATACTATTATAATATATAGATGAATATATATATTATATTAAATATATATCTAATATATATATATATAAGTATATATATATAAGTATATAATATATATTTATAATATATTATGTATATATATAATATATAGTATATAGTGTATGTGTGTGAGGTGAGTGTGTGTGGTGTGTGTGTGTGTGTGTGTGTGTGTGTGTGTGTGTGTGTTGTGTGTGTGTGTGTGTGCTGTGTGTGTGTGTGTGTGTGTGTGTGTGTGTGTGTGTGTGTGGTGTGTGTGTGTGTTGTGTGTGTGTGTGTGTGTGTGTGTGGTGTGGGTGTGTGTGTGTGTTGTGCTGTGTGTGTGTGTGTGTGTGGTGGTGTGTGAGTGTGTGTGTGTGTGGTGTGTGTGTGTGTGTGTGTGGTGTGTGTGGTGTTGTGTGTGTGTGTGTGTGTGTGTGGTGTGTGTGTGTGTGTGGGTGTGTGTGTGTGTGTGTGTGTGTGTGTGTTGCTGTGTGTGTGTGTGTGTGTGTGTGTGTGTGTGTGTGTGTGTGTGTGTGTGTGTGTGTGGTGTGTGTGTGTGTGTGTGTGTTGTGTGTGTGTGTTTTTATTTTTCTATAGGCCCGTGTGCACTTTTATATATCATCTGATCTTATTGTGTGTTGTATACAGAGTGTCTTTTAACATGTCTCTCTTCTTAACCCTGACCCGACACTCGGAAATAGCCATTTTTAAAATGGAGTGTTTTTAATTAATTACAATTGCAATACACAGCAGAGCGCATCAGACTGCATGATCACATCGAGAATCGACTGAGTATCGCCACGGATTAAATGTCGGGCTCATTTATCTGGGCAATGCAGAAGCCATATTGTTCCAGTTCTCTACTAAGCGCGAGTGAGCCCACTGGGTTCGTTCTTGCGTCCGAGTTCATGTCACCGGCCCAGGATGATCCGATTCGAGGGATGAGCTGCGATGAGAGACTGAAGCTCCTCTTCTAGATGGTTGTAGTCAGTGTGAATTTGTCCGGGGGCTTGTTACACGGCGGGGGACGGTATAGGTTTGTTTTTCTAGTCCAGTTTTATTTTCCAGTTCTTTTCTTGTCCAGTTTTATCTTGAGCCATAAGGGTTCTAGTGTGCGAGTCTCCTGGCGATGATTTTGTTTTTCACAAGTTTCGCCGG
>JAXIVJ010014528.1:5000-34159 GCA_036785665.1 Chirona hameri
AAAATTATAGCTGTCCGGATGTAGAATTGAAAGGGGAGTCCGATTTTTTAAACGGATTGAAAATCCGTTAAGTAGTTCATAAGATGCAGGTTTGGTAACAAAAGTCGACTCCATATGTCATGATCATTGATACAAAATCTCTCATCATATTTTGGCCTAGCCCGGTTTTGTAAAAATCGAGTATGTTAGAATCTGAAACCATGTACGGAAGTAGGCTGGCGAGATAGGATGGAAGCCCAAGTTTCAGCTGAGTAGGTAAAAAAACATCGGTTTTAGAGCCAAAACAACACAAAAAAACCTCGATGTTGACACCACCCTAGAGGGTTCTTAACAAGGAGCTAGGAATGTTCCAAATAGCTTAGAAGATAGCCCCAGACCTCTTCTTTCCAAATCTGGTCTTCCTTTTGTTCTAGCCCAAAGACAAGTTGGTCAAAGAGTGGCGCAAAAAACACATTACACCAACAGGGCATTACCAACAAGACTACGCAAAATTGGAAACAAGATTCTTGTTAGGCTTGCTGAGTTGTACAGGAAACATTTGTCAAAACTTTAAAAAAAATATATATTAAAAGTTTGGGTATGGCGTTTACCGTTTTTTGCCACGACCCTAGAGGGTTAATAAAAAGGAGCTAGGAATGTTCCAAATAGCTTAGAAGATAGCCCCAGACCTCTTCTTTCCAAATCTGGTCTTCCTTTCCTTCTAGCCCCACGGCAAGTTGGTCAAAGAGTGGGGCAAAAAATCGCATGTACCGCAGTACATAGGTGCATCACGGTGCAGTCTATGCTTCTTTTTTATCCGATCCGATCCTATCCTAACCAAAATGAAAGCCCTTGTACTCTTCTTTCCAGATCTGGCCTCATTTGTGTTCTAGCCCTACGGCAAGTTGGAGTTATTGGCATACATATATAGAGTCTAATGAAGATTTTTTTTTTTGTGAAAATTACATTAAGCAAGTATTCAATGCTTGGCGGGAAGCCAATAGAGCGATGTAAGGATCATTTATAGCTATCAAGATGTAAAAGATAGCTTCTGCTTCCATTATTTGCATAATTTATTACATATAGAGTTTCAGGGGCGTGTTCAGGCATGTGAAAAGCGGGGTGACTGGCATGGTGATGACGATATGCCCACGATAACGGCGCAATAGACGGTTAGCTTATAATTATATATGCACATATGAGGCCAGAAAAGGGAATAAAGGCATTTTTTACAGAGGCGCGCTCAGGAATGGAAGAAAGGGGGTTATATTAATGCAAAGAAACTAAGAGGCATGGGCGTAAAATGACATAACACACTGCTGTTTTCGGATGAAACACGCACCACAGGGTACTCGATAATAAGATAATAGGTGAAACCAGGTAGGGTAAAAAGGGGGGTAAGCAATGCTAATTGAAGTTGTAAGTGAAATATTCACTGTGCACTTGTTAGTATCATAATAGCGGATAATATACTTATCAACAGATATTGCGCCGCCTCATTTTGGATCCTGGATACGCCTATGATGAAGTAAAACATGCAAAAAGGAACTATCTATGATCAGTAACTTATTTATAGTACTGTAGTAACTTGCCTACGGTTAGTATTTTTTCCCTATTTGACCTCCCTTTTTCACTGATCTGGTATCGCCTATGGCAAAAAATATGTTTAATAACTGTTTTGTCTAATGTCACAATAACACTATTTCATTAAAAAGAAAACATACAAAATTGTTTGATTACGCATTCACTTCACCCCCTTATTGAGTGACCTGCACACGCCTATGATTTTTGAATTTTTAAACGTCACCATCATATATCAATTTCCAATTCAATCTCTAATGATTCCTATTGGTTGTGTCAAAATCGGTTGATAAGCATGACAGCTATGTTGGATCAAAAATACCACTAAAATTTGTAGTTTTTGCCCCCCTGCTGCCCCCCTATCTACAATTTAGATTGTTTTATTATTTAGAAATGTAGATCGTCTTCAGGGGAACCAAACACCGTTTCATTTTGAAAATCGGAAGGGTAGATCTCGAGATCTCCGGGGGGGGGGGAAGGTGGAATCCCCCCCCCCCCCTGTTACAAATAGGGGTAGCCAGGAGCCTGTTACAAATAGCGTTAAGTGGCAAAACAGCAAAACACCCTGAAGCTCCATATGTATCGAAAACCTACTCACTAAAATCATCATACCCATATCAATGCACACCCAGCTAAAAGACGAAGGAAATAAACGGGCTCCTACGGTTCCCATGGCTCAGCAGAAGCAAACATTTCTCCCGCCAGCAGGCAAGGCCTACCGCCAGGGCGCACAGCCTGGCGCAGCCTGGCGGTCGGCTGAGACACCGCGGGCGGCGGCGGCGGCACTAACAATGCCTGGTTCCACTGTACACCATTCCACCATGTCCCAGGGACGTCAATCTACTAGCGTTTCGTCGCACCACTGGCATAGTGAGAAACCAATTCTGACATAGTGAGACATCTACCGGGTGATATTTGAACCAATAGTTCCCGGAAGGTAGATGTCCTGGGTGTTCTATTTTTTGAGGGCGCAAGCTTTGGCTGCCACTACTTTGTATGTGGCTGGATACCACGATTTTAGCTGCTGCTAGCTTGGATGATGACGATGTCCATCTAACGCTTGCGATATCCAAATTTCGCCCGGGTAGGGCGAAATTTGGATATCGCAAGCGTTAGATGGTGCTGTTTTGGATGGTACAAGCATTGAATGCTACAACTTTAAACGCTTCCATATGCACCCGGCATGAAACATTATTCTGAAGTTGTTAACCCGCGCGGCGCTGGGTCTCCATCCGAACGCGCCCTGCTTGGGGGGTAAATTTTACCCCCCTCTTATCTCCCGAACCAATAATCGCAGCGAGACGCGCAAGGCAGCAATCGGAAGCTCTCGATGGGAAGATTCTAAGTAATTCTTAAAATTTTATTTAAAAGGTCACATATCAGGTCAGGGTCAGGTCAAAGGTCAAAACCACCTGTTTTCGAGATTATTGGCTGCAGAGACCAGACTATCAACAGCAGCGCGCCGAAACTCTGCCAAAACACTTCTAAATAAAAGGAGAGGGTAATGCTTGAGTATGAATATCATACTAATTACAGGTCAAGGTCAAAGTCAGGTCACAAAACGTCACACTGTGCAAAAGTAATATGAAACCCATGTGACACATGTCTCATGGGTTATTTTAGACGTAGAATCCAAAAATAATGGTTATTTTGACATTTGACCTCAAGGTCAGGTCAAGATCAGGCAAAAAAGGTCAAATTTTGAAAACCAAAATTTGCAATAACCGACACATGTTTACGGTTCAGTTTTGCCACAGCAATCCAATGGTGCAATTTGTTTTTGTGTACGATGTCTAGAAATGTCAAAATTTGCGATTTTTTTAAAATGCGTCCATAACATTGAACACTTATTAGTGTCATTTGGGGGTCAAAAATATAGATATTTGTTTGAAATTTGGAATACTCACTCATTAGAGATGGTTATCTGACATATCTTCCGGTTTTTTGAAAATTCTTACAATTTTGGATTTTGTAAACTTTGAAGAAAAAAAAACGATTTTTTGCATTTTGGGGATCAGAAAATCAAAATTGTGCAAATCCGAGATAACCATCTTGTAGAAAATGTCATTTCCTTCCTTTTGACGTGCTTTGTTTGCAATTTGCTTTAATACTCGCTGTTCTATCATCGATCAAAGTTTCGTCCATTTTGGACCGAAAATGGCGTTACATGACGTCACTAAAACGCTATTTTCGCAAAAACTTCTCGACCGATTTTATCCAAAATTTATCTGAAGACGTCAAATCTATGCCAGATAAGGTACTGAAAGTTTGGCGTCGATATCTAGTGTAGTATTGAATCTATAGCGAAAACCCGGGAGGGGGGTAAAATTTACCCCCCCAGCGCCGCGCGGGTTAATTGCGCACCGCCTAAGCAAAACTGCAAACAAATGACTGATGTGAAATGATGACGCATTCTTTAAGGCTTGCCTTTGAAATATATTCTATTTTACAGATAGCATGGTGATAAATGTGAGAGAAAATAACCCATTATGTATCCAATTCACCTTGGGATACTAACCTATGTAGTCAGGAACAATATAGCCTCTCCGGAAATATTGAAATGTTCCCAAGATAGACATTTTCTTACATACAGTTAATTCTTGTTTCTAAACAATGATAATCACTTAAATATGAACTTTTCTTCATCAGCAGAAAAAGACAAAGAAGTGTTATTAACCCACGACATACTGGGGTTATTTTTTGCCCCCCCTCCTCCCGTTATTTTGCAATAACTCCTAAACAAACACCGGTATCGTCACCGAACATGCAGTACCTTCTTTCACATCAATTCTATACATGTTGGCAAAAGGAAAAATATGAGATTATGATAGGTCAACCGGGAATGACGTCAGAGTGACGTTATATTATTCGGTTTTTGTTGCAAAATAATGGTTCTCGGAACACGCTGTCAAAGGTACGATGTTTAAGATAAACTAAATTGTCTTAAATCAAAATACTAACAATAGACTGGGATAGCAAACTGCCATCTGGGATTTTTGATTTTTTTCTTCAAAATTTTGGGAAATCCAAATACATTTTAGTTTGGTTTTTACAAAATTTTCAAGAAAAAAAAATCAGAATTATCCAAAAACCGGAATACATGTGATTGAGACGTATGCGGTGAATATGTGTACCAAATTTGAAGTCGATATCTTCAAAAATGACTGACTTATGACCTTTAAATGACAAAAATCGACCACCTCTCACAGCATTACTATGCATAAAAAACGCATTTCTGTTTTTGCTTTTTACTTCTATTTACATAGAACAAACAATGCTCTAAGGTCATTTTTCGCGTTCTAGACGAGAAAAAAAACATAAACACGTGTTACAACGCCTGATGACCGTAATCTGCAGTTTGACCTCGTGACCTCGGATGACCTTGACCTGACCCAAGGTCATAATCAGCTTAGAAAGGTACTTAGAAGTGTCAAACACACGAATCATACCGATTTATCGATAGCTTATGCGTTTAATATAGCAATTTTGCACGACAATTCCATCCATCGAGACCTTTTGACACGGTCAAACATTTTGTACTTGACCTAACCTGTGACGTTATCGGTGACCCTGAGGTCAACAATATTATGTTTCTCTCGATAAATTTACCAGGGCTATCGAATGTTGTTTAAATTGTGTACATTCGGTCCAGTAGTTCCGGAGATCCGAGTGGGGGCAAAAAATACCCCCCAGTAAGTCGCATTATGAAATATACCCCAGTAACTCGCGGGTTAATTCAGTTAATTTTAAAGTCTGATTACAAGGGCAGATACAATTAATTCATTAGCAATTACAAGAGCAGATTTATCCGTTTTCTGCACGTGTTATCATCTATCATACCTTGTTTGAAAATGTGCTGTTGCCAAAAATAACATGAATATAATTTGTCTGGATGTTTTTTCTACTGAGGAAAAGGCCACATTCGAGTAATCAACTTGAAACTAATGCTTTCCGTGTCTCTATGGCCTTGGCTTTCTGCACAAACTTCAAACACTCGGAACATTGAATCCATGATTTTAAACAAATGTATTCTTTATTTTGGAAATAAGTATATTTCAAACCAAACCCTAGTGCACAAGGAAGCAACAATTAGATAGTCTTTTATTTCCTCCGATTTTTCTTACATTTGCCTCCCCAAACAAACTGCCTGGAACCGACCTTTCACGGAGCAAAGAACCGCAATATAATGGTTATAACCACCATGAAGTCGCCAGACAACCTACGACTAAAACCACTGAATGACAAAAACTATGATACCCAACACATAATATATTTATATTAGCCTATGCCACAAAATCTGAGAAACAGGATACGTACCAACTACCAATACGCCGATCAGCCGACTTCCCACTCGTAGATATATCGAAAGAGCGTCGTTGGCGTCCTTCGATGGGGTGACATCTGTCGGACGTGTCTATAACTCAGTCTAAAGAGGGAGCTAATCACTCATGACTGCACTAGGATACGACAAAAGTGTGTCATCTTCAAGGGCAAACTCAGGAAATGTGTGCAATTTCCACGCGAGTTTTCAGAAAAATAACCAAAATGGCAAAGAGTCTCTTGGCCAACGTAATGGTTTCATCAGTGTTGGGTTGATTTCATATACATTTCAGAACATTTATCTGACTTTGATGGCAAACAAATCATACAGCAAAGGCATGCTGACACTTTTAATTACGTAAAGCATCTAGTCATACCTAAGCGCACCATGACGAAGTAAAGCGCCGTCCAAAGTGACGTGACCAAGCCCGGCGAAATTGGCGTCAAAACAGGGCCTGGGCCGGGCAGGGCTGGGGGTTGGTGGGCCTGGGCCGGGCCGGACTGGGAGTTGTTGTATGTATGTATGTTTGTATTTACTTCACGGGGCATCCACAAGTTGGCGTGGCTATTAAGCCCCGGGTCGAGTGGGGGAGTAAGACATGCAGTGAAAGAGAGCACACAGTCGCACAGCCTAAATCCTAAAACCACCAACATTCACATATGTTACGACACACACGGGTCACTGAGATCAGTCGTCTTGTGGGTGTCCGTCGTCCGTAGTAGCGGACCCGAGGTGTCGTTTCACCGCGCGCGTGAAAGCTGGCGGCCCCAGCTGCGAGATGTCAGGTGGGAGTCCGTTGTACAGGGCGGGTGCCCTGCAGGAGAACCTCCGCTTACCGGCCTCAGTTCTGGAGTGGGGGACGTGCAGCTGCTGGTCCTGCCTGGTGGATCTGGCGCGGACAGAGCTGTTTGTGCGGAAAGCGCCTGCGAGCACGTCCGGTTCGCCATTCGCCATGATTTTGTGTGCCATGCTGAGCGTGGCCGCGTCAGCGAGTTGGTGGGCAGTCAGCCAGCCTAGCCCTTCCCGCAGGTCGGACACGTGATCAAATTTGCGACGTCCGGAAATGGTGCGAGCAGCATAGTTTAAGATCTTTTGAATTTTGTCCAGGTTCTTCTGGGTGCCATTGCCGTATACGGATATGCAGTATCTGACGTGCGGGAGGACCAGCGCTGTGACCAGTGTGGTGATGATGCCATCAGGTAAGAGGTGGCGCGCATGGGAGAGGCCGGCCAAGATGCCTATGCAGCTGCAGCTGACGTGGGACACATGAGCGTCCCACGACAGTGTTTGATCAAAAGTGATGCCCAGATTTTTGACTTCCTTCACGGGTTGGAGGGCTGCGTCACGGAAGGTGACCTGAAAATTTGGCAGATTGCGCAAATTTTGGCGGCTACCGAAAGCGATGAGCTGAGTTTTTGCCGTGTTTACTTTGAGGCCGTTCGCGCGAAACCAAGAATCCAGTGTGACGAGAGTTAGCTCCAAGCGGGAGATGAGCGCTGGTAGGTCGCCCTTTTTGCCGGTGATAAGCACCTGGATATCGTCCGCGTACTGTTGTTCATGGGCCTGGGCCGGGCTGGGCTGGGGGTTGGTGGGCCCGTACGAACACTGATCTCATCAGTTTTGGCCATCTTGTTGTAAACTTTGCACCTGTTTTCTTCGACGGAAAAACGTTGAAGCGAAGTGAATGACGTCTGAGTCCTGACGGATAAGCATGGCCGTGGCTAGTCGCTCAGGCACGATAGACTGTATGTCAGCGCCCAGTGGAGCGAGTTATGTCTGTTATATCATGCCATGTGTATTCTCTCCCGTTTATATGCGCTTCTGCGACTCTGTCACACACCCGGCTAATTATTTGGCGCGAAGTACGGGGAGGCTGTTTTGTTCATTCTCGGGTTATATTGCAGTATCTTGTTATCGGGTTATATCCAACTTACCACAAATGCTCACCAAACTTTCAGTTATCTATTGCCCTCATATAATCAGCACAGGTGTTGACATAAGGGGACAAATAAGGAAAAAAGGTCGACCAGAAAAATGTCGGAGTGTCAGTCCGGTTATGTAACTGTTTTTGTCTAAACATGGGTTGAATGAAACTCATGCAAACAAGTTATTTGGAGTTTGGACTAAGTCAACTGATATGCCAATACCTCAAAATTCCCAACACTATCGAGTGTTATCTGATATTTATTTCCTCGCACACGAATTTAAATCTGAAAATTTAAAGGCATTTTGTATTTACAGCTATCAAAAAAGTTACAATCGAAACGTTAATGATAACTAAGTGCACACAAACATGCCGAATTCTGATCTCAGTATCTTCACAAATCAATTAATTAGTACCGCCTTTCAAAAACTAATAATCCATGGGACCTTGCCATCTATCGAATTCGATATCACGTTCCAAGTCAATGGTTATTTGATCTGTCAGTTGTCGGGCCATTTCAGGTGAACAGGTGATGAGGTGATGTCAGGTGATCGCGCATAAACTTCACATCCTCGTATGGACTCTCCGCATTTCAACTATGCAGCAATGCACTCCGTCGGCGACTATGTTGGAAAGCCCGGGCACTCGACCGGTTGCGGCGGGAGAGGTTAGGGGGGCCGTCCAGCTGCTGACTACAAACCGGATCTGCACCACGACTATCTAACTACGGAACGTCAGCCTCGAAAGATGGCTGCAACGACTCCCAAACGCCCGCCGTCCGCCGTCCGCCGTCCGCCGTCCGCCGTCCGCCGTCCGCCGTCCGCCGCCCGCCGCCCGCCACCCGCCGCCCGCCGCCGCCGCCCGCCGCCCGCCGCCCGCCGCCCGCCGCCCGCCGCCCGCCGCCCGCCGCCCGCCGCTCGCCGCCCGCCGCCCGCCGCCCGCCGCCCGCCGCCCGCCGCCCGCCGCCCGCCGCCCGCCGCCCGCCGCCCGCCGCCCGCCGCCCGCCGCCCGTCGCCCGCCGCCCGCCGCCTGCCGCCCACCGCCCGCCGCCCGCCGCCCGCCGCCCGCCGCCCGCCGCCTGCCGCCCGCCGCCCGCCGCCCGCCGCCCGCCGCCATGGCGGTGGCGCCGTGTAGGAATGGGTAGGTGGCTGGGAATAAATTTCAAAATGACCAGTATGCAAATCATGACAGTCGGGAAGGCCAAGCGGATTATGTTCGGTATAAAGAGGTACTGCGCATGTAACAACGGCATGAGTCCTCTCCCGGCGGCCGGTGGAGCAGGTATTGACAGACAACCATCTCTTTCCTAACCCAGGTCAGTAAGCGCCAACGTTTGATATCCTTCGGCATTGTATTATTCTAAACTGGTTATTTTGAGAGAAACAAGACGAATGGTTAAGGGAATCAAGTGCAATGACTAAATTAAATCAATTTAACTGCTATTTAACACGACATTATGTTTCTCTGTTTGTTTGATTCAATTGCTATAATTATTCAAATATCATAATGAGGATAATGAGGCGAGCGAATCCAATCGATAGTTGATAATTAAATAATCCTTGCCTTTGTAAGAACTTATTACTTTATCAAATAGTATGGTACAAAATGTTAAATATATAAAACAAAAATCTGAGAATGCGGGGGAGAACCATTCGTCGCGACATAATTTATTTTACAACTTTGTTATGATTGTTCGTATCCCTGTGTCAATGACAACTATACTGTATTTATTTTATTTTAAAAATGTGTGAAACTCCGTATCACTGCAGGAATTTCACTCATTTCTCTTTGTATTAAACATGCCATTAAATTTGTTGTGTTTTGGTACACAATGCGTTCGCCACTATTTTTTGTACATCCCAAAAGACAAAGAAAATAACACAATATTTGATAGTAGTCTGCCGATGATTGATTGAACAACCATTAAATGGAATGTTACACATTTGAATTGGTTTCGAACTGCGATAGCCATTATCTTTGGCCGTTATTGAGATGTCGAAAATACTTAAGTCATTTTCCCTAAAACTTAGCCGTTTTTAAGCAATTGAATTTATAATTTGCAAAAGGGGGTCAAGCAAGTCCCGCTGCTGATTGGCTGACAGCCATTTCAAGATTGTTGGTCCTGAAAGTCATACGACCCGTATTTCTCGAACCTGGTCTGGATTACCGAGTATGATGTAAACAACGGCCAACGCGATAGGTTGCGGTCCAAGTTTAAGTTTTTCGCGTTGTTTGCAGTCTCAGTTATGGATTGATTGTTTCATTGATGCATTTATATGTATTAATTGTCAGCAATACCTCGCACTCGTCATTGTGTTCTGTTCGGGAAGAGGAGACACAATTCCACAATGTTTGTATTTAAGTCGCCAGAATTGTCTGATACGTTTATGCCTTATTTTGGCAGCGTAAATTTGTCTCTATAGCTCTATATTGCTCAATAATGACGCATCATCCCAAATAATTAAAACAAACTTAATTTGTAAAATGTTAAGTGGCTTTTCGAGATACAAAATATCACAATCGTTTTCAGCGGCATTTACTTCATCTTTTTTAATACAACCAGCGTATATTTGACAACTTTCAGAAGGTGAAACATTCCCTTTAACCCTATTTGTAACAGGCTCCTGGCTACCCCTATTTGTAACAGGGGGGGGGGGGGGGCGGATTCCGCCCCCCGGAGATCTCGAGTTCTCCCGTCTGATTTTCACAAATGAAACGGTGTTTGGTTCTCCTCAGCACGATCTACATTTCTAAATAATAAACAAATCTAAATTTTTGATAGGGGGGCAACAGGGGGGCAAAAACCACGAATTTTAGTGGTATTTTTGATCCAATGTAGCTTTCATGTTTATCGACTCATTTTAACACAATTAATACGAATCGATAGAGATTGAATTGGAAATTGATATATGACAGTGGCGTTTGAAAATTCAAAAATCATAGGCGTGTGCAAGTCACTCAATATGGGGTGAAGTAAATGCGTAATAAAACCATTTTTTGTTTTTTTAAATAAATGAAATGGTATGTGATTGTGACATTAGACAAAACAGTTACAAATCATATTTTTTGCCATAAGCGGTACCAGGTTAGTGAAAAAGGGGGGTAAAATTGAAAAAAAATAACCGCAGACACTATAAATATGTTACTGATCGTAGATAGTTCCTTTTTGCATGTTGTACTTCATCATAGGCGTATCCAGGATCCAAACTGGGGCGGCTCAATACCTTTTGATATGTAAATTATCCGCTATTATGATACTAACTAGTCAACAGTGACTTTTTCACTTACAACTTCAATTAACATTGCTTACCCCTTTTGTACCCTATCTTGACTTGCCTATTATCGTATAATCGTTCGTAGAGTAGCCTGTGGTGCGTGTTTCATCCGAAAACTACAGTATGTTATGTCATTGTACGCCCATGCCTCTTGGTTTCCTTGCAATAATATGACCCCCTTTCTTTCATTCCTGAGCTCGCCTCTGCGAAAAATGACTTTATTCCCTTTTCTGGCCTCATATGTGCATATATCATTATAAGCTAGCCGTCTATTGCGCCGTTATCGCTGGCATATCGTCATCACCAAGCCAGTTACCCCCTTTGCATGGGCCTGAACACGCCCCTGAAACTCTATATGTAATAAATTATGCAAATAATGGAAGCAGAAGCTATCTTTTACATCTTGATAACTATAAATGCCCGTTACATTGCTCTATTTGCTTCCCGCCAAGCACTGAATACTTCCTGGAACCCCCCCCCCCCCCCTTTTCAAGCCCCTGGAACCGCCTCTGCCATGGAATTTTTATGATATTTCATTAACATCAACTAATTTTCACTTGTTGCAATCACTGTGAACCGATGTAACTTCTTCATACTTGAGGCAGTTAGGAAGAAACCGTGAAGATCACATTTCCGTATTCTCGTCAAATATCGCCTACGAACCCACCAAAAACTGTACCCTGGAACCGCCTCTGTTAAGGTTTAGAACTCAAAATTTTGACTCCAAATGCGATATTCAATTCTATGAAAAGTCCCAAAATTGCATGTGCCTGCTCCCAGCCGTTCTGGAGATATCTGCGAAAAACATGAGGGGGGGGGGGGGGGGCGGAATCCGCCCCCCCCCCCCCCCTGTTACAAATAGGGTTAAAGGGACATTGCCACCTCGCAGGCCAATATGGAGTTTTTGGTGTGTATCGGTTGATCAAGCATGTCTGATTTCACCTGCAAGATTTGGTTCCCGAAACTCCCCACATTACATCAACAAATACATTTGCACCACTCATGCTTGCCAAGCATTCGTAAAATTGGAATCGCCACATCACTATTTAGAATCACTTTTTTTGCGGATTGTTATTTTTCTTTTGAATGTTGCAAACTCAATATCACAATTCTGTCAGTGCACTTTGAAATTTAAAAGCGTATGCAATTAATTATATTTTCAACAACCTTAGCCTCCTTCATAATAAAACAGCAAGAATTGTTATGGCTCAACTTTGGGACCGTAGGAGTTATGTGACCTATACCCCATAACACATATATACTTTTCAAGGTCAAGTCTCGGCGAATTCGTACGCTTCGGCTTTGGGCGGGCGCCAATACCACAGCCAAACTGGATGAGAGCGGCCATCATGAATCTAGTACTGAGCACAGCTGGGACCAACGTTTTGGAGTCAGAAATAAATACAAAATGCTTTGCCGATACACTGCTTTAGGTGCCGCGGAAGCAAGTTTGAGCTTGAACATACATGATTGTTGATCCCCACCATTCATTTAAGTTGCTTTTTAGAAATCCTCCGGAGGTGGCAATATCTCTTTAACCTGCGCCCCGCTGGGGTATTCAGCCGAACACTGGGGGAAGAAGGGAGGGGGGAGATTCTGCAAGAGTTCGCCATGGGCTGGGCTAGCCCTATGGGCCATGGGCTGGGCCTGGGCTGGGCCTGGGCTGGGCCTGGGCTGGGCCTGGGCTGGGCCTGGGCTGGGCCTGGGCTGGGCCTGGGCTGGGCCTGGGCTGGGCCTGGGCTGGGCCTGGGCTGGGCCTGGGCTGGGCCTCAACCTTAACCCTATTTGTAACAGGGGGGGGGGGCGGATTCCGCCCCTCCCTCATATTTTTCGCAGATATCTTTCCAACCGCTAAGCCCAAACCCATTACATTTTAGGACTTTTCCTAGAATTGAATTCCGCATCTGGAGTCAAAATTTAGCGTTCTTAACTTGAACAGAAGCGGTTCCAGGGCACGTTTTTGGGAGGATTCTGCTGCTAAATTTGGCGATAATACGGAAATGCGATCTTCACGGTTTCTTCATAACTGCCCCAAGTATGAAGGAGTTATATCGGTTTACGGTGATTGCAACAAGAGCAAATTCGTTGATGTAAATTAAATATCATACAAACTGCATGGCAAAGAAGGTTTTAGGGGCTTTCTAAAGGGGGGGGGGAGTGCAGGAAGTATTCAATGCTTGGCAGAAAGGGTGTATATGGAAGCGTTCAAACTTGTAACATTCAATGTTTGTACCATACAAAACAGCACCATCCAACGCTTGCGACATCAAAATTTCGCCCGGGTAGGGAACATCGTCATGAACCAAGCTAGCAACAGCCAGAATCGTGGTATCCAGCCACATACAAAGTAGTGGCAGCCAAAGCTTGCGACCTCCAAAAATAGAACACCGAGGACATCTACCTTTCGGGAACTATTGGTTCAAATATCGCCCGGTAGATGTCTCACCATAGCCGGTGGTGCGACAAAACGCTAGTTGAGTGACATCCCTTGAACACAGTGGAGTGGTGTACAGTGGAACCTGACAGTGTCAGTGGCGCCGCCGCGGCGGCGGCACTGACGGGCCGGAAGCGGCGGCGCTCCGCCGCCCGCGGGGTCTCAGCCGCTCGCCCGGCAGCGCCGGGCTGTGCGCGCTGGCGGTAGCCTTGCCTGCTGACGGGAAAAATGTTCGCTTCTGTTGGGCCATGGGAACCGTAGGAGCCCGTATATTTCCTTCGTGTTTTAGCTGAGTCTGCATTGATCTGGGTATGACGATTTAGTGAGTAGATTTTCGGTACATATGGAGCATATGCTACATATTATCAGGGTGTTTACCTGTTTTGACAGCTGGAGTAGGGATTTTGGACCTCGCTTAGATACGGTAAGTATATGTGTGTCCCTACAAACCAGTAAAACGCCCTGATTGGATCGGGAACCGGGCGGGCGATTCTTTAACATTCTTTTCCAATGTGAAGGAGCACTTTGTTTTCTTTTGACCTCAGTTGACCTAAGATGACCTTGTAGGGGTCACTGAGCAACAGTTGTATAGGGTCATCAAGAATGAGCTATACAAACATGATCCTGAAATAATTGGTCTGATGTAATGCGCATTCTCTGAATGGAAGGGATTTGCATAATTTCATATTGACATATAATGGGGAGGTCACGGAACCGACCTGACCTTACGTCACAGATATACACAAATCCAAGATATGCGATTTGTAGGTACTTAAGCCTAATTCAATTATGTGAGTTTAAACTGCTCGGGACAAACACTGTTGCCTGGGCACGAATGTTATTTTTGGGGGAGATGGTGTCACTTAATGCTACCTGGTGACATGACCTGAAGTGACCCGAAGTAAAAAAACATTGCTAAATTTGGTTAATTGATGCCCGAACAGGTGCATGACAATTTGTTACCAAGACTAAGACAGAAAATCTGACAACAGGTTATCATGACCGATCAGCAAGCTGTTTGAACATAAATGCATCCACATAGTCTAGCAATGTCACACTCACACCAATCTTTTTGGCGCTCTTTAACACGCGCCCTTGAGGGCCTCTGATAATTACACGCCCTGGAGGGGGGGCGGATTTCGCCCCCCTATAATCTCGAAAACCACGCAACGTAGCGACAAGTGGGAAACGACGTTAGATAGCTCGAGACAAGCTCTTTCGAAAGTGTATCGTTATTTTTTTTTCAGATTAATATTGAGGTCACCAGAGGTCATCAAGGGTCAGATTTTCAAGTTTTCAAGACTTCGGTTCGAACACCCCAAAATATCTCGGGAACTATGATAGTTAGCAGCAAACGGAAAGAAGCAATCGAAAGTCATCGAAAAATGCAATCGACATAGGTGTCCTCAGATTTGAGCTCAGGTCAATAGTTTAGGCTCCAGAGGTCATCGAATGCCAAAAAGGTGATTTTGCTTTCAAAACTGTTTTCCCCAAATACCCTTTTACCTAATAAAGATAAAGCAATAATCTTTACGACATCGCGTGTGTCTTGTCAAGGTGCTTCGAGTCATATTCATGGTGACCGGGTTAGGTCAACTGATAAATTTGACCTCAGGTCAAAGTCAAGTGGTGACCTAAGTTGGTCATGTTGCATATTGGGAGACGTGTCTCGACGAGACAACATATTGGTACCGTTTTCTCTTATTTATCTTCATTATGTCGATAGTTATTGATAAAACCGTGTTGGCGGTCACAAAATTGCCCTGACCTTAGGGCACCGATATTGGAAATCCGAGATAAACAAAGTGTTGCTATCTATGACCTTATGAAGTCCTGCAAGATTGAAACCGATCGGCGTAAAACTGTGGCTGTGGTACTACTGCAAACGTTTTGGAGTTGAGGTCATCACGTGACCTGGTCTGGTGACCTGACCTGAGATGACCTGAGCCCAAGAATTTTGCATAATGCGGGAAGTCAATTTCTAAACGGGTATACAAAAAACGGCGGCGCTGCGCGCCGCCGTTTTTGCGCTATCCTCGAAAAACCGGAGGCGTGGGTGGATTTCGCCCCCCCTCCAGGCCGCGTGTTAATGAGACAGTGCGTATTTCATAGACAAACCGGCTTACGTACCTATACTCAAATACACAATGCATCCTGCTCGATAGAGACTGGTACAGTTTTGAATCATGCCACTTGTAGCCAGTGCAATATAGACCAGTAGAATACAACTAACAGCCACTGAATCGGCTCCAACGACCACCGTCGTCACATGGATGCTCAAAATGAGAGCTCAAAATGAGACAGTGCGTATTTCCCAGAAAAACCGGCTTACGTACCCATACTCAAATACACAATGCACCTTGCTCGATAGAGACTAGTACAGTTTTGAATCATTCCACTTGTAGCCCAGTGCAATATGGACCAGTAGAATACAACTAACAGCCATTGCATCGGCTCCAACGACCACCGTCGTCAAATGGATGCTCAAAATGTTCACGTTTAACCCGCGCACTGCAGGGGGGTTGATTTCCGCCCCCCCCTCTGGTTTTTCAAAGATAGGGAAAAAACGGCGGCGCTGCGCGCCGCCGGATTTTGGCACACCTGTTAGGACATCAATTGCGCGCGCTTTGAAACAAAAATAACATCGGGTCATCTCAGGTCAGGTCACCAGACCAGGTCACCTCCAAAAATGTTTGCAGTTTTGCCAAAGCCAGAGTTTTTCACCGATCAGCTTGAAACATACAGGATGTTATGAGGGCATAAGTACTTACAATTCGTGTATCTCGGAATTTTGATATCGGTGACTTAACCCTATTTGTAACCGGCTCCTGGCTACCCCTATTTGTAACAGGGGGGGGGGGCGGATTCCGCCCCCCGGAGATCTTGAGATCTAGCTGTCCGATTTTGAAAAATGAAACGGTGATTGGTTCCCCTCAACACGATCTACATTTCTAAATAAAAATACAAATCTAAATTTTTGATAGGGGGACAACAGGGGGGCAAAAACAACAAATTTTAGTGGTATTTTTGATCCAACATAGCTTTCATGTTAATCGACCGATTTTAACACAACAAATACGAATCGATAGAGATTGCATTGGAAATTGATATATGACGGTGGCGTTTTCAAATTCAAAAATCATAGTCGTGTGCAGGTCACTCAATATGGGGGTGAAGTAAATGCGTAATAAAACCATTTTTTATGTTTTGTTTGTGAAAAATTAAATTGTATGTGATTGTGACATTACAAAAAACAGTTAAAAATCATATTTTTGCCATAGGCGGTACCAGGTTAGTGAAAAAGGGAGGTCAAATTGGGGAAAAATATTAACCGCAGACAAGTTGCTACCCAGGACTATAAATATGTTACTGATCGTAGATAGTCCCTTTTTGCATGTTGTACTTCATCATAGGCGTATCCAGGATCCAAACCGGGGCGGCGCAAGACCTTTTGATAAGTATATTATCCGCTATTATGATACTAACTAGTCAACAGTAACTATTTCACTTACAACTTCAATTAACATTGCTTACCCCCCTTTTACCCTACCTGGACTCGCCTATTATCTTATAATCGTTCGTAGAGTAGCCTGTGGTGCGTGTTTCATCCGAAAACTGCAGTATGTTATGTCATTGTACGCCCTTGCCTCTTAGTTTCCTTGCAATAATATGACCCCCTTTCTTCCATTCCTGAGCGCGCCTCTGCACAAAAATGACTTTATTCCCTTTCCTGGCTTCATATGTGCATATATAATTATAAGCTAACCGTCTATTGCGCCGTTATCGCTGGCATATCGTCATCACCATGCCAGTCACCCCCCTTCCATGTGCATGAACACGCCCCTGAAACTTTATATGTAATAAATTATGCAAATAATGGACGCAGAAGCTATCTTTTACATCTTGAAAACTATAAATGCCCCTTACATTGCTGTATTTGCTTCCCGCCAAGCATTGAATTCTTCCCGAAACCCCCCCACCCCCCTCTTTCAACCCCTGAAACCACCTCTGCCATGCAATTTTTATGATATTTCATTAAGATCAACTAATTTTCACTTGTTGCAATCCCCGTATACCGATGTAACTCCATCATACTTGAGGCAGTTAGGAAGAAACCGTGAATATCGCATTTCCGTGTTATCGCCAAATATCGCCACCGAACCCAACCAAAACTGTGCCCTGGAACCGCTTCTGTTCAGGTTAAGAACCAAAATTTTTACTCCAAATGCGGTATTCAATTCTATAAAAGTCCCAAAATTTCATGGGCCTGCTCCCAGCCGTTCTGGAGATATCTGCGAAAAACATGAGGGGGGGGGGGGGGGGGGGGGGGAAGCGGGAACCGCCCCACCCCCTGTTACAAATAGGGTTAAGGTCAGGTCAATTTCGTAACCTCCCCATAATAAGTAAATGGAGACATATACAAATGCTTCCTATTTCAAGGATATGCATGATATTAGTCCAATTACTTCTGGATCATGTTATTAAATAATATTCTTGATGTTCCAGGTGTAATTTGTGTTCAGTGACCCCTATTGGGTCATTTGAGGTCAAGCGAGGTCACCATCACTTTTTTGTCAATAACTCCCGACATACTGCAGATAGAGAAGTAAAACAGACATCCATGTGTTTGTCTCGTCGAGATACGTCTTCCCATATGCAACATGCCCTACTTGGGTCACCACTTGACCTTGACCTGAGGTCAAATTTTTAAGTTGACTTAACAAGGTCATCGTGTAAATCATTCAAAACGCCTTGACAAGATAAACACCATGGCGTAAACAGTTTTCGGTTATCTTTATTAAGTAAAAAGTTAATAGCAAAAACGATTTAGCACAAAAAACATTTGTTCTTATTTTGACCTCTGGAGCCTCAAATATTGACCTGAGATCAAATCTGAATACACCTTAGCGATTGCAAATTGCAATGGCTGGCGTTTTCTGTTTTCCGTTTGTTTCTAACTAGCATCGTTTCTGAGATATATGATAATTTCTGGAGCGATGTCCTAAAACAGGAATTAACTGGAAAATTAGACCTTTGATGACCTCTGGTGACCTCAATTTTGACCTGACCTAAAAGAACACTACATACTTTCGGTAGAACATGTATCAAGTTATTCAATGTTTTTTCCGCTTCTCGTTACGTAGCGTAGTTTTCGAGATCTCAGGGGGGGGGGGGGCGGAAATCAACCCCCCTGCAGTTCGTGTTCGGCGCAAAGCCCCTGCAGTGCGCGGGTTAAGCCGGCGATCCACTAATAAAACGTTCTTGGGTTGGTTTGAAGCTGTAAAATGACATCGGTTACTCGAGGACTAACAAAATCCGTGCCCTCCCGCCCTCCCGTCCCGCCGAATTGTGGTAGCCGTTAGGTGTTGATAAAATATAAATATGGAGTGATGATGTGAGGGCGGCAGATCCAGGGCGCGCGTTCTCACATTACACCGTGAGAGAACGCGCCGTGGTGCCGCGGCGCGCCGAGCGCCATCATGCGTGTTAGGTCGCTTTGCTAAGTTGTAAGTTGGAGTGGGAATCTGCGATATGATTGGCCTTAACGGTTTGCCCGGCTTGTGTTTTTACATTGCCATATGCATAACCAGGAGAATACTCACCAGTTATTTGTACAAAATGTACACCGCCATTCACCGCATTAGCACTGACAATAGCACGATTCACTTTTTGATAGACAAGAAGACAAGACAACTAGCCTGGATTGCATTAGTAGGGTCTTCTTTGATAGGTCCAAACTTGCTTTCGTGTCCCAGTATGTTCTGAATTTTCTGTAAATACTCATCGCGATCGAGGATGACGAAAACAGAAGACTTATCGGACTTCCGGATGACAATTCTTTCATCTTCTCTGAGCTGTTGTGCTGCCTCTCTTAGCTCTTTCGTCAATTAGCTCTCTGCGAATTGCCCCGTAGTTTAGCGCCTTCACCTATGAGCTCATTATGCAAATTCGGACTAACTTCAACTTTCTTATCTTTTTCAAGTCTGAGAACATCTTGGTAGAGAAGTTCTAACTCCGCCTTCTTCTCAGTCAAATTGGTGGGCGATTGAGTATGGCAGTTAAGTCCAAGGTTTAGGAATTGATGCTGCGCTTCGGTGAGATACACAGAAGACAGATTGACGTAGCCTTGCTTGCTCTAACAAAGTTTGAGATCGCCGCCATATATGCGTGAAAGTTTCTTGGAGACTTTTGCATGGCTACGTCAATCTGTCCTCTGTGCATCTCACCGAAGCGCAGCCCCAATTCCTAAACCTTGGACTTAACATGCTGAAATGCAGGACATACTGGTAGACGAAAGCAAGTTTGAACCTATCAAAAAGACCCTACTGATGCACTCAAGGCTAAAGTGAATCGAGTTATTGTCAGTTCTAATGCGGTGAATGGCGGTGTACATTTTGTCAAAATAACTGGTGAGTATTCTCCTTGTTATGCATATGGCAATGTAAAAACACAGAAGCCGGGCAAACCGTTAAGGCCAAGCATATCGCAGATTCACACTCTAACTTACAACTTAGCAAAGCGACTTAACACACTCGGAAAACCGTACATACCAGCACAGTACTCTATAGAATCAGTAGAAGAATTTGTAGATATCTTGCGGGCTAAGAGGCCACAGGGCGACATAGCGTCTATCGACGTGGAAAGCCTTTTCACTAACGTTCCAGTCGAGGATACCATCAAGATAATTATTGATGAAGTATACGATAAACGTAGCAACAAACTGCCTCCGTTAAAGCTATCTAAAACGCTCTTAGAGAAACTGTTACTTGCCTGCACGACCGAATCTCTATTTCGCGGCCCATATGGAAAACTGTACTTGCAAAAAGAAGGTGTGGCAGTAAGTTCGCCTCTGGGGCCACTCTTCGCTAACTTCTACATGTGTTTTGTTGAGAACAAAGCTTTAAATGATACCAATCTTGCGCCTTCGACCTACTGCAGGTATGTAGATGACATTTTTTTGTAGAAGTGCGAAGCAATGAACATTTACAAAGCTTGATAGCTAGTCTGGATAACAACTCTGTCTTACGTTTCACTTTTGAAAAGAGCATTGACAAACGTTGTCATTTTTAGACGTCCTAGTGGATAGTAGAGATGGTAAATTCACCACTAGTGTTTTCCGTAAGCCCACAAACACAGGGGACGTAATGAACGCAAAAAACGAATGCCCTGAAAAATATAAAGTGAGCGTGATAAGAGCCTTTGTCAGAGCAATATAGTAGATATGTTCTACATGCTCTGCAATATAATAGATATGCTAGATATGCTAATAGATATGCTCTGCAATATAATAGATATGCTAGAGATGCTAATATATATGCTCTGCAATATAATAGATATGCTAGATATGCTAATAGATATGCTCTGCATTATAATATATATGTTCTACATATGAACTTTTACACTCTGAATTTTGTAGAGTAAAGGAGGTCTTAGTGAACAACAGCTATTCAAATAAGGCAGTAGATACGGAGATTGAAGCGCAGCTAAAGAAGTATGTCAATCAGTGTCATGCAGGGTCAAACAACTAGCTACGTTCAACTATATTACCGTAACTTGATGAGTTCAGCGTAAAAAAATGACGAACGAGTCGTACGTAGTATCATACAAAAGAAGGTGAAATGCATAGAAAAAACCAAAAACTTGAACTTATCATATACTATCAAAACAAGAAAACACGAAACTTAGTAATGAAAACCAGTCTCAACACCAGTAAAGACAAGCTGAAGTGCACCAATGTGGATTATCAATGTATATGTTCACACGAAGATTGTAGGCTTCGTCAAGAAATATACATTGGTGTCACGACAACTTCGCCCTCTAGAAGACTTACGATGCATTTGATGGATGGGGCAACAAAAGAATCAGGGACTCGTCTAACATGTTAACAAGGGGCACCCCCCCTCCCCCAGTCAAGGCAAACAACGGCCACGGAGGGGGGGGGGGCAAGTTTAAACAGGTTATAATTGTTGGCGAGATGCACATTTGAACAGCTATGTCCAAGGTTTAGGCCAGGGATGTAGTATCCTATTCAGTTGAGGTGGCTTCAACCCCCCCCCCTCAACCTTAACGAGGAAGTGGGTCAATACCGGGGACAAATCTGTATTTTTTTGTGGATTTCCATGGTACTTTAACCCGGCAGTCACTGGGGTATATTGGGGGGGGCTTTTTTTTAGCCCCCCCTGGTATCTTCAGAACCAATGATCGCAGCGGGACGCGCAAGGCGGCATTCGAAAGCGCTCAATGAGAGAACCCTAACGCAAGCTTAAAAATGTCAAATTAAGGTCACATGTCAGGTCACGGTAAAGTCAAACGTCAAAATCGAGGTATTTGAGTTATGGACAATACTTGCCATCCATGGCCTTCGATTACGCCTATAATCACCTAAAGTGATGTAAAAGGTATGATACATATCCCCACATGAGCTAAGTGAGATTGTTGGAAAAGAGCAAGGTCAAGGTCAGGTCACAAAAGGTTACTACACTCAAAATATCAACGAAAGTCATGCAGCACATGGTTTATGGATACTTTTACGCGTAGAATTCGATAGTAGAAGTCATTTTACCACCTGACTTCATTTACGTGAAGTTAGTGTCAAGTCAGGTCAAGTTCAGGTCACTGAAGGTCAAAATTTGAAATTGATAAATCGAAATAAAAAAGGCATGTTTCTATATCAGATTTATCTAAAGAAAACAGTGCTGGAATTTATTTGTCTGTATCCGGTCAATAAAATCCAAAAAACGCAATTTCAAAATCTGACCGTCATGATTTACCCATACTTTATATGTCATGAAAGTTAAAAAAATGATATAATTTTGAACTTGGTGTGGTAGTTGCCATATGTTGTTATCTGATATATATTCCGGTTTTTCAATATCTTTCAAATAATTTGATTTTGTGAGCATTTTTTCAAAAAAAGTTGTTTTTTTGAAAATTTTGGGTCAAAACCAAATGTTTCGAAATTTCAGATAGGCCTGGTTTGTAGCCTTGCAATGTTCTACCTTTTAGCGTTTTTCGATTGCATTTTGCTTCATATGCGGCATTTGTAGGGCCTGGCAAAATTTAGCCGATTTTGGGTGTCAAAATCGTGTTTAGTGACGTCACTAAATTCACTATATCTCAAATAAATTCTGACGAAATTTTTTAATTTTTCTTATAACGTGTAAAATTGATGCCCGAGAGGTACTGAAAGTTTGGCGTCGATATCTGCATTAGTTATTGAGATATGCCTAATATTCCTAAGGGGGGGGGCTAAAAAAAGCCCCCCCAGTGACTCGCGGTTAGCGACTTTCCCAGCTCAGCCCCCCCACTTTTCTGGAGAAGCTCCGCCCCTGTTATAGGCCATGCGACCAGCTGCACACACAATATACATATATAGTTATTGTAACTGATTCATGATAGATTGGTGTATAATGACAATAATAACTCAAACCATGTTTTATATTATAGGGACATAGGTCGCAAAGCCTTTCTGATAACAAGTATCATGATCATTGCGAGATGCTGCTAAATGCAAGAAAACACACAGTAGCGGAAACCGGACGCAGGTCAAATACGCCTATTTTTCAATAAAAGCATGGCGCATTGTTATATGACATTATCACTGCTAGTTTTGCCGAATTGATTCCATTTTTGAAAATCGCACAGAGGATCTTAACCTGCGAGTTACTGGGGGTATTTTTCATAACGCGACTTACTGGGGGGGGGGGGGGCTATTTCTTGCCCCCCCCCTCTGATCTCCGGAACTACTGGACGGAATGTAAAAATCTCAAAACTGCATTCGATAGCCCTGGGAATTTATCGAGGGAAATTAAATATTGTTGACCTCAGGGTCACTGATGACGTCACAGTTCAGGTCAAGTAAAAATGTTTGACCGTGTCAAAAGGTTCCGATGGATGGAATTGCTGCGCAAAATTGCGATATTAAACGCATAATCTGTCGATAAATCGAGTATGATTCGTGTGTCTGACACTTATAAGTACCTTTATAAGCTGTTTATGACCTTGGGTCAGGTCAAGGTCAACCGAAGTCAAGAGGTCAAACTGCAGATTACGGTCATTAGGCGTTGTAACACATGTTTATGTTTTTTTCGTCCTAGAACGTGAAAAATGACCTTAGAACTTTGTTTGTTCCATATAAATAGAAGTAAAAGCCAAAATGGAAATGCGTTTTTTATACATAGTAATGCTGTGAGAAGTGGACGATTTTTGCCATTTAACACGCGCCCTGGAGGGGGGCGGAAATCCGCTCACCCCTCCGGTTTTTCGAGGATAGCCAAAAACGGCCAAAAAACGGCAAAAGCGCGCCCGCCGTTTTTTGTTAGTACCTGTTTAGAAATGAACTTCCCGCATTATGTACAAATTCTTGTGCCTCAGGTCATCTCAGGTCACGGTCACCAGACAAGGTCACGTGATGACCTCAACTCCAAAACGTTTGCAGTAGTACCAGAGCCACAGTTTTTACGCCGATCGGTTTCAATCTTGCAGACTTCATAAGGTCATAGATACACAACAATTTGTTTATTTCGGATTTCTAATATCTGTGACCAAAGGTCAGGTCAATTTGTGACCGCCAACACGGTTTTATCAATAACTATCGACATAATGAAGATATAGAAGAGAAAACGGTACCAATATCTTGTCTCGTCGAGACACGTCGCCTAATATGCAACATGACCAACTTGGGTCAACATTTGACCCTTGACCTGAGGTCAAATTTTTAAGTTAACCTAACCCGGTCACCCATGAATATGATTCAAAGCGGCTTGACAAGACACACGCGATGCCGTAAACATTATTGCTTTATCTTTATTAGGTAAAATTTCATTTGGGGGAAAAATGTTTTGAAAACAAAATCACCTTTTTGACATTCGATGACTTCTGGAGCCATAAACTATTGACGAAACTCAAATCTGAGGACACCTATGTCGACTGTATTTTTCAATGACTTGCATTTGCTTTTTTCTGTTTTGCTGCTATCTATCATAGTTCCCGAGATATTTGGGAGTGTTCGAACCGAAGTCTTGAAAACTTGAAAATCTGACCCTTGATGACCTCCTGGTGACCTCAATATTGACCTGACAAAAAAAAATTACGAAATACTTTCGAAAGAGCTTGTCTCGAGCTATCTAACGTCGTTTCCCGGCTTGTCGCTACGTTGCGTGTTTTCGAGATCATAGTGGAGGGGGGGGGGGGGGGGGGGGGAGGGGGGGCGAAATCCGCCCCCCCTCCAGTGGAGTGTAATTATCAGAGGGCCCTCCAGGGCGCGTGGTAAAAGGTCATAAACTCGGTTACTGATAAAGATATCGACTTAAAAATTTGGTACGCATATTCACCGCATACGTCTAAATCACATATATTCCGGTATCAAAATTTTGAATTAAAAACCCTAAAAAATCCGAGATAGCAAGTTTGATAGCCAGTCTATTGTCAGTAGTTTGATTTAAACAATTGAGTTTATCTCAATTATCGTACCTTTGGCATTGTTTTCCGCAAACCATTATTTTGCAACAAAACCGGAAGAACATGACGTCACTCTGACGTCACTCTCGAAAAACACGCAAGGTAGCGACAAGCGGGAAACGACGTTAGATAGCTCGAGACAAGTTCCTTTCGAAAGTATTTCGTAATTTTTTTTGTCAGGTCAATATTGAGGTCACCAGAGGTCATCAAGGGTCCAGATTTTCAAGTTTTCAAGACTTCGGTTCGAACACTCCAAATATCTCGGGAATCTATGATAGACTAGCAGCAAACGGAAAAAGCAAATGCAAGTTATTGAAAAATACAGTCGACATAGGTGTCCTCAGATTGAGCTCAGGTCAATAGTTTAGGCTCCAGAGGTCATCGAATGTCAAAAGGTGATTTTGTTTTCAAAACAGTTTTCCCCCAAATGAAATTTTACCCTAATAAAGATAAAGCAATAATGTTTACGGCATCGCGTGTGTCTTGTCAAGGCGCTTTGAATCATATTCATGGTGACCGGGTTAGGTCAACTGAAAAAATTGACCTCAGGTCAAGGTCAAGTGTTGACCCAAGTTGGTCATGTTGCATATTAGGCGACGTGTCTCGACGAGACAAAGATATTGGTACCGTTTTCTCTTCTCTATCTTCATTATGTCGATAGTTATTGATAAAACCGTGTTGGCGGTCACAAAATTGACCTGACCCTTTGGTCACCGATATTAGGAAATCCGAAAATAAACAAATTGTTGGTATCTATGACCTTATGAAGTCCTGCAAGATTGAAACCGATCGGCGTAAAACTGTGGCTGTGGTACTACTGCAAACGTTTTGGAGTTGAGGTCATCACGTGACCTTGTCTGGTGACCTGACCTGAGATGACCTGAAGGCCAAGAATTTTACATAATGCGGGAAGTTCATTTCTAAACAGGTATACAAAAAACGGCGGCGCTGCGCGCCCGCCGTTTTTTGCGCTATCCTTGAAAAACCGGAGGGGTGAGCGGATTTCGCCCCCCTCCAAGGCGCGTGTTAAATGACAAAAATCGTCCACTTCTCACAGCATTACTATGTATAAAAAACGCATTTCCATTTTGGCTTTTACTTCTATTTATATGGAACAAACAATGTTCTAAGGTCATTTTTCACGTTCTAGACGAAAAAACATAAACATGTGTTACAACGCCTAATGACCGTAATCTGCAGTTTGACCTCTTGACTTCGGTTGACCTTGACCTGACCCAAGGTCATAAACAGCTTATAAAGGTACTTATAGAGTGTCTGACACACGAATCATATCGATTTATCGACAGATTATGCGTTTAATATCGCAATTTGCGCAGCAATTCATCCATCGAGACCTTTTGACACGGTCAAACATTTTTTACTTGACCTGACTGTGACGTCATCAGTGACCCTGAGGTCAACAATATTTAATTTCCCTCGATAAATTTCCCAGGGCTATTGAATGCAGTTTGAATTTTTACATTCCGGTCCAGTAGTTCCGGAGATCAGAGGGGGGGGGGCAAGAAATAGCCCCCCCCCAGTAAGTCGCGTTATGAAATATACCCCCAGTAACTCGCAGGTTAAGAGCCTCTGTGCGATTTTCAAAAATGGAATCAATTCGGCAAAACTAGCAGTGATAATGTCATATAACAATGCGCATGCTTTTATTGAAAAATAGGCGTATTTGACCTGCGTCGTTTCCGCTACTGTGTGTTTTCTTTCAATTTGCAGCATCTCGCAAATTGATCATGATACTTTTTAACGAAAGCTTTGCGACTATGTCCTATAATATAAAACAGGTTTGAGTTATTATTGTCATTATACACCATCTATCATGAATCAGTTACAATAACTATATATGTATATGTGTGTGCAGCTGGTCGCATGGCCTATAACAGGGGCGGAGCTTCTCCAGAAAAGTGGGTGGGCTGAGCTGGGAAAGTCGCTTAAAGTACCATGGAATCCACAAAAAATGCAGATTTGTCCCCGGTATTGGCCCACTTCCTCGTTAAGGTTGAGGGGGGGGGGGGTTGAAGCCACCTCAACTGAATAGGATACTACATCCCTGGCCTAAACTTGGACATAGCTGTTCAAATGTGCATCTCGCAACAATTATAACCTGTTTAAACTTGCCCCCTCCCCTCCGTGGCCGTTGTTTGCCTTGACTGGGGGAGGTGGGGGGGGGGGGGTTGCCCCTTGTAACATGTTAGACGAGTCCCTGATTCTTTTGTTTGCCCCATCCATCAATGCATCGTAAGTCTTCTAGAGGGCGAAGTTGTCGTGACACCAATGTATATTTCTTGACGAAGCCTACAATCTTCGTGTGAACATACACATTGATAATCCACATTGGTGCACTTCAGCTTGTCTTTACTGGTGTTGAGTACTGGTTTTCATTACTAAGTTTCGTGTTTTCTTGTTTTGATAGTATATGATAAGTTCAAGTTTTTGGTTTTTTTCTATGCATTTCACCTTCTTTTGTATGATACTACGTACGACTCGTTCGTCATTTTTTTCCGCTGAACTCATCAAGTTACGGTAATATAGTTGAACGTAGCTAGTTGTTTGAACCCTGCATGACACTGATTGACATACTTCTTTAGCTGCGCTTCAATCTTCGTATCTACTGCCTTATTTGAATAGCTGTTGTTCACTAAGACCTCCTTTTACTCTACAAAATTCAGAGTGTAAAAGTTCATATGTAGAACATATATATTATAATGCAGAGCATATCTATTAGCATATCTAGCATATCTATTATATTGCAGGAGCATATATATTAGCATCTCTAGCATATCTATTATATCTGCAGAGCATTTCTATTAGCAATATCTAGCATATGCTATTATGATTGCAGAGCATGTAGAACATATCTACTATATTGCTCTTCTGACAAAGGCTCTTATCACGCTCACTTTATATTTTTCCAGGGGCATTCGTTTTTTGCGTTCATTACGTTCCCCTGTGTTTGTGGGCTTACGGAAAACACTAGTGGTGAATTTACCATCTCTACTATCCACTAGGACGTCTAAAAATGACAACGTTTGTCAATGCTCTTTTCAAAAGTGAACGTAAGACAGAGTTGTTATCCAGACTAGCTATCAAGCTTTGTAAATGTTCATTGCTTCGCACTTCTACAAAAAATGTCATCTACATACCTGCAGTAGGGGTCGCAGGCGCAAGATTGGTATCATTTAAAAGCTTTGTTCTCAACAAAACACATGTAGAAGCTAGCGAAGAGTGGCCCCCAGAGGCGAACTTACTGCCACACCTTCTTTTTGCAAGTACAGTTTTCCATCTGGGCCGCGAAATAGAGATTCGGTCGTGCAGGCAAGTAACAGTTTCTCTAAGAGCGTTTTAGATAGCTTTAACGGAGGACAGTTTGTTGCTACGTTTATCGTAAACTTCATCAATAATTATCTTGATGGTATCCTCGACTGGAACGTTAGTGAAAAGGCTTTCCACGTCGATAGACGCTATGTCGCCCTGTGGCCTCTTAGCCCGCAAGATATCTACAAATTCTTCTACTGATTCTATAGAGTACTGTGCTGGTATGTACGGGTTTTCCGAGTGTGTTAAGTCGCTTTGCTAAGTTGTAAGTTAGAGGGTGTGAATCTGCGATATTGCTTGGCCTTAACGGTTTGCCCGGCTTCTGTGTTTTTACATTGCCATATGCATAACAAGGAGGAATACTCACTAGTTATTTTTGACAAAATGTACACCGCCATTCACCGCATTAGAACTGACAATAACTCGATTCACTTTAGCCTTGAGTGCATCAGTAGGGTCTTTTTGATAGGTTCAAACTTGCTTTCGTCTACCAGTATGTCCTGCATTTCAGCATGTAAGTCCAAGGTTTAGGAATTGGGGCTGCGCTTCGGTGAGATGCACAGAGGACAAGATTGACGTAGCCATGCAAAAGTCTCCAAGAAACTTCACGCATATATAGCGGCGATCTCAAACTTTGTTAGAGCAAGCAAGGCTACGTCAATCTGTCTTCTGTGTATCTCACCGAAGCGCAGCATCCAATTCCTAAACCTTGGACATAACTGCCCACATACTCAATCGCCCACCAATTTGACTGAGAAGAAGGCGGAGTTAGAACTTCTCTACCAAGATGTTCTCAGACTTGAAAAAGATAGAAAGTTGAAGTTAGTCCGAATTTTTGCGTAATGAGCTCATAGG
>JAXIVJ010014529.1:0-5000 GCA_036785665.1 Chirona hameri
GATGACCGATGATGATGAGGATGATGATGATGATGATGATGATGATGATGATGATGATGATGATGATGATGATGATGATGATGATGATGATGATGATGATGATGATGATGATGATGATGATGATGATGATGATGATGATGATGTTGCTGATGATGATGTTGCTGATGATGATGTTGCTGATGATGATGTTGTTGATGATGTTGCTGATGATGTTGCTGATGATGTTGCTGATGATGTTGCTGATGATGTTGATGATGATGTTGATGATGATGTTGATGATGATGTTGATGATGATGTTGATGATGATGTTGCTGATGATGTTGCTGATGATGTTGCTGATGATGTTGCTGATGATGTTGCTGATGATGTTGCTGGTGATGTTGCGTGATGATCGTTGCTGATGATGTTGCTGATGATGACGTGAGGACGGTGTGGTATGCCCGGAGGCGGTGTTGTATGCCCGGAGGCGGTGTTGTATGCCCGGAGGCGGTGTTGTATGCCCGGAGGCGGTGTTGTATGCCCGGAGGCGGTGTTGTATGCCCGGAGGCGGTGTGGTATGCCCGGAGGCGGTGTTGTATGCCCGGAGGCGGGTTGTTCCTGCTTGTATGCCCGGAGGCGGTGTAGTATGCCCGGAGGCGGTGTTGTATGCCCGGAGGCGGTGTGGTATGCCCGGAGGCGGTGCAGTATGCCCGGAGGCGGTGTGTTGTATGCCCCGGTCGGAGGCGGTGTGGTATGCCGGAGGCGGAATAGTATGCCCGGAGGCGGTGTTGTATGCCCGGAGGCGGTGTGGTATGCCCGGAGGCGGTGTGTAGTATGCCCGGAGGCGGTGTTGTATGCCCGGAGGCGGTGTGGTATGCCCGGAGGCGGTACAACACCGCCTCCGGGCATGATGATGATAATGATGATGATGATGAGATGATGATGATGATGATGATGATGATGATGATGATGATGATGATGATGATGATGATGATGATGATGATCGATGATGATGATGATGACGATGATGATGATGATGATGATGATTGATGATGATGATGATGATGATGATGATGATGATGATGATGATGATGATGATGATGATGATGATGATGAGATGATGATGATGATGATGATGATGTTGCTGATGATGATGTTGCTGATGATGATGTTGCTGATGATGATGTTGTTGATGATGTTGCTGATGATGTTGCTGATGATGTTGCTGATGATGTTGCTGATGATGTTGATGATGATGTTGATGATGATGTTGATGATGATGTTGATGATGATGTTGATGATGATGTTGATGATGATGTTGATGATGATGTTGATGATGATGTTGATGATGATGTTGATGTTGATGATGATGTTAATGATGATGTTGATGATGATGTTGATGATGATGTTGCTGATGATGTTGCTGATGATGTTGCTGATGATGTTGCTGGTGATGTTGCTGATGATGTTGCTGATGATGTTGCTGATGATGTTGCTGATGATGTTGCTGATGATGACGTGAGACGGTGTGGTATGCCCGTTTGCGGTGTTGTATGCCCGGAGGCGGTGTTGCATGCCCGGAGGCGGTGTGGTATGCCCGGAGGCGGTGTTGTATGCCCGGAGGCGGTGTTGTATGCCCGGAGGGCGGTGTAGTATGCCCGGAGGCGGTGTAGTATGCCCGGAGGCGGTGTTGTATGCCCCGGAGGCGGTTGTGGTATGCCCGGAGGCGGTGTAGTATGCCCGGAGGCGGTGTTGTATGCCCGGAGGCGGTGTGGTATGCCCGGAGGCGGTACAACACCGCCTCCGGGCATGATGATGATAATGATGATGATGATGATGATGATGATGATGATGATGATGATGATGATGATGATGATGATGATGATGATGATGATGATGATGATGATGATGATGATGATGATGATGATGATGATGATGATGATGATGATGATGATGATGATGATGATGATGATGATGATGATGATGATGATGATGATGATGTTGCTGATGATGATGTTGCTGATGATGATGTTGCTGATGATGATGTTGTTGATGATGTTGCTGATGATGTTGCTGATGATGTTGCTGATGATGTTGCTGATGATGTTGATGATGATGTTGATGATGATGTTGATGATAATGTTGATGATGATGTTGATGATGATGTTGCTGATGATGTTGCTGATGATGTTGCTGATGATGTTGCTGATGATGTTGCTGATGATGTTGCTGGTGATGTTGCTGATGATGATGCTGATGATGTTGCTGATGATGACGTGAGACGGTGTGGTATGCCCGGAGGCGGTGTTGTATGCCCGGAGGCGGTGTTGTATGCCCGGAGGCGGTGTGGTATGCCCGGAGGCGGTTTTGTATGCCCGGAGGCGGTGTTGTATGCCCGGAGGCGGTGTGGTATGCCCGGAGGCGGTGTTGTATGCCCGGAGGCGGTGTTGTATGCCCGGAGGCGGTGTGGTATGCCCGGAGGCGGTGTTGTATGCCCGGAGGCGGTGTTGTATGCCCGGAGGCGGTGTGGTATGCCCGGAGGCGGTGTTGTATGCCCGGAGGCGGTGTTGTATGCCCTGAGGCGGTCTGGTATGCCCGGAGGCGGTGTAGTATGCCCGGAGGCGGTGTTGTATGCCCGGAGGCGGTGTGGTATGCCCGGAGGCGGTGCAGTATGCCCGGAGGCGGTGTTGTATGCCCGGAGGCAGTGTGGTATGCCCGGAGGCGGTGTAGTATGCCCGGAGGCGGTGTTGTATGCCCGGAGGCGGTGTGGTATGCCCGGAGGCGGTACAACACCGCCTCCGGGCATGATGATGATAATGATGATGATGATGATGATGATGATGATGATGATGATGATGATGATGATGATGATGATGATGATGATGATGATGATGATGATGATGATGATGATGATGATGATGATGATGATGATGATGATGATGATGATGATGATGTTGCTGATGATGATGTTGCTGATGATGATGTTGCTGATGATGATGTTGTTGATGATGTTGCTGATGATGTTGCTGATGATGTTGCTGATGATGTTGCTGATGATGTTGATGATGATGTTGATGATGATGTTGATGATGATATTGATGATGATGTTGATGATGATGTTGCTGATGATGTTGCTGATGATGTTGCTGATGATGTTGCTGATGATGTTGCTGATGATGTTGCTGGTGATGTTGCTGATGATGTTGCTGATGATGTTGCTGATGATGACGTGAGACGGTGTGGTATGCCCGGAGGCGGTGTTGTATGCCCGGAGGCGGTGTTGTATGCCCGGAGGCTGTGTGGTATGCCCGGAGGCGGTGTTGTATGCCCGGAGGCGGTGTTGTATGCCCGGAGGCGGTGTGGTATGCCCGGAGGCGGTGTTGTATGCCCGGAGGCGGTGTTGTATGCCCTGAGGCGGTCTGGTATGCCCGGAGGCGGTGTAGTATGCCCGGAGGCGGTGTTGTATGCCCGGAGGCGGTGTGGTATGCCCGGAGGCGGTGCAGTATGCCCGGAGGCGGTGTTGTATGCCCGGAGGCGGTGTGGTATGCCCGGAGGCGGTGTAGTATGCCCGGAGGCGGTGTTGTATGCCCGGAGGCGGTGTGGTATGCCCGGAGGCGGTGAAGTATGCCCGGAGGCGGTGTTGTATGCCCGGAGGCGGTGTGGTATGCCCGGAGGCGGTACAACACCGCCTCCGGGCATGATGATGATAATGATGATGATGATGATGATGATGATGATGATGATGATGATGATGATGATGATGATGATGATGATGATGATGATGATGATGATGATGATGATGATGATGATGATGATGATGATGATGATGATGATGATGATGATGATGATGATGATGATGATGATGATGATGATGATGATGATGATGATGTTGCTGATGATGATGTTGCTGATGATGATGTTGCTGATGATGATGTTGTTGATGATGTTGCTGATGATGTTGCTGATGATGTTGCTGATGATGTTGCTGATGATGTTGATGATGATGTTGATGATGATGTTGATGATGATGTTGATGATGATGTTGATGATGATGTTGCTGATGATGTTGCTGATGATGTTGCTGATGATGTTGCTGATGATGTTGCTGATGATGTTGCTGGTGATGTTGCTGATGATGTTGCTGATGATGTTGCTGATGATGACGTGAGACGGTGTGGTATGCCCGGAGGCGGTGTTGTATGCCCGGAGGCGGTGTTGTATGCCCGGAGGCGGTGTGGTATGCCCGGAGGCGGTGTTGTATGCCCGGAGGCGGTGTTGTATGCCCGGAGGCGGTGTGGTATGCCCGGAGGCGGTGTTGTATGCCCGGAGGCGGTGTTGTATGCCCTGAGGCGGTCTGGTATGCCCGGAGGCGGTGTAGTATGCCCGGAGGCGGTGTTGTATGCCCGGAGGCGGTGTGGTATGCCCGGAGGCGGTGCAGTATGCCCGGAGGCGGTGTTGTATGCCCGGAGGCGGTGTGGTATGCCCGGAGGCGGAATAGTATGCCCGGAGGCGGTGTTGTATGCCCGGAGGCGGTGTGGTATGCCCGGAGGCGGTGTAGTATGCCCGGAGGCGGTGTTGTATGCCCGGAGGCGGTGTGGTATGCCCGGAGGCGGTACAACACCGCCTCCGGGCATGATGATGATAATGATGATGATGATGATGATGATGATGATGATGATGATGATGATGATGATGATGATGATGATGATGATGATGATGATGATGATGATGATGATGATGATGACGATGATGATGATGATGATGATGATGATGATGATGATGATGATGATGATGATGATGATGATGATGATGATGATGATGATGATGATGATGATGATGATGATGATGATGATGATGATGTTGCTGATGATGATGTTGCTGATGATGATGTTGCTGATGATGATGTTGTTGATGATGTTGCTGATGATGTTGCTGATGATGTTGCTGATGATGTTGCTGATGATGTTGATGATGATGTTGATGATGATGTTGATGATGATGTTGATGATGATGTTGATGAT
>JAXIVJ010014529.1:10000-17500 GCA_036785665.1 Chirona hameri
TGGTATGCCCGGAGGCGGTGTAGTATGCCCGGAGGCGGTGTTGTATGCCCGGAGGCGGTGTGGTATGCCCGGAGGCGGTGCAGTATGCCCGGAGGCGGTGTTGTATGCCCGGAGGCGGTGTGGTATGCCCGGAGGCGGTGTAGTATGCCCGGAGGCGGTGTTGTATGCCCGGAGGCGGTTTGGTATGCCCGGAGGCGGTGTAGTATGCCCGGAGGCGGTGTTGTATGCCCGGAGGCGGTGTGGTATGCCCGGAGGCGGTACAACACCGCCTCCGGGCATGATGATGATAATGATGATGATGATGATGATGATGATGATGATGATGATGATGATGATGATGATGATGATGATGATGATGATGATGATGATGATGATGATGATGATGATGATGATGATGATGATGATGATGATGATGATGATGATGATGATGATGATGATGATGATGATGATGATGATGATGATGATGATGATGATGATGATGATGATGATGTTGCTGATGATGATGTTGCTGATGATGATGTTGCTGATGATGATGTTGTTGATGATGTTGCTGATGATGTTGCTGATGATGTTGCTGATGATGTTGCTGATGATGTTGATGATGATGTTGATGATGATGTTGATGATGATGTTGATGATGATGTTGATGATGATGTTGCTGATGATGTTGCTGATGATGTTGCTGATGATGTTGCTGATGATGTTGCTGGTGATGTTGCTGATGATGTTGCTGATGATGTTGCTGATGATGACGTGAGACGGTGTGGTATGCCCGGAGGCGGTGTTGTATGCCCGGAGGCGGTGTTGTATGCCCGGAGGCGGTGTGGTATGCCCGGAGGCGGTGTTGTATGCCCGGAGGCGGTGTTGTATGCCCGGAGGCGGTGTGGTATGCCCGGAGGCGGTGTTGTATGCCCGGAGGCGGTGTTGTATGCCCTGAGGCGGTCTGGTATGCCCGGAGGCGGTGTAGTATGCCCGGAGGCGGTGTTGTATTCCCCGGAGGCGGTGTGGTATGCTCGGAGGCGGTGCAGTATGCCCGGAGGCGGTGTTGTATGCCCGGAGGCGGTGTGGTATGCCCGGAGGCGGTGTAGTATGCCCGGAGGCGGTGTTGTATGCCCGGAGGCGGTGTTGTATGCCCGCAGGCGGTGTAGTATGCCCGGAGGCGGTGTTGTATGCCCGGAGGCGGTGTGGTATGCCCGGAAGCGGTGTAGTATGCCCGGAGGCGGTGTTGTATGCCCGGAGGCGGTGTGGTATGCCCGGAGGCGGTACAACACCGCCTCCAGGCATGATGATGATAATGATGATGATGATGATGATGATGATGATGATGATGATGATGATGATGATGATGATGATGATGATGATGATGATGATGATGATGATGATGATGATGATGATGATGATATGATGATGATGATGATGATGATGATGATGATGATGATGATGATGATGATGTTGCTGATGATGATGTTGCTGATGATGATGTTGCTGATGATGATGTTGTTGATGATGTTGTTGATGATGTTGCTGATGATGTTGCTGATGATGTTGCTGATGATGTTGCTGATGATGTTGATGATGATGTTGATGATGATGTTGATGATGATATTGATGATGATGTTGATGATGATGTTGCTGATGATGTTGCTGATGATGTTGCTGATGATGTTGCTGATGATGTTGCTGATGATGTTGCTGGTGATGTTGCTGATGATGTTGCTGATGATGTTGCTGATGATGACGTGAGACGGTGTGGTATGCCCGGAGGCGGTGTTGTATGCCCGGAGGCGGTGTTGTATGCCCGGAGGCTGTGTGGTATGCCCGGAGGCGGTGTTGTATGCCCGGAGGCGGTGTTGTATGCCCGGAGGCGGTGTGGTATGCCCGGAGGCGGTGTTGTATGCCCGGAGGCGGTGTTGTATGCCCTGAGGCGGTCTGGTATGCCCGGAGGCGGTGTAGTATGCCCGGAGGCGGTGTTGTATGCCCGGAGGCGGTGTGGTATGCCCGGAGGCGGTGCAGTATGCCCGGAGGCGGTGTTGTATGCCCGGAGGCGGTGTGGTATGCCCGGAGGCGGTGTAGTATGCCCGGAGGCGGTGTTGTATGCCCGGAGGCGGTGTGGTATGCCCGGAGGCGGTGAAGTATGCCCGGAGGCGGTGTTGTATGCCCGGAGGCGGTGTGGTATGCCCGGAGGCGGTACAACACCGCCTCCGGGCATGATGATGATAATGATGATGATGATGATGATGATGATGATGATGATGATGATGATGATGATGATGATGATGATGATGATGATGATGATGATGATGATGATGATGATGATGATGATGATGGTGATGATGATGATGATGATGATGATGATGATGATGATGATGATGATGATGATGATGATGATGATGATGATGATGATGATGATGATGTTGCTGATGATGATGTTGCTGATGATGATGTTGCTGATGATGATGTTGTTGATGATGTTGCTGATGATGTTGCTGATGATGTTGCTGATGATGTTGCTGATGATGTTGATGATGATGTTGATGATGATGTTGATGATGATGTTGATGATGATGTTGATGATGATGTTGCTGATGATGTTGCTGATGATGTTGCTGATGATGTTGCTGATGATGTTGCTGATGATGTTGCTGGTGATGTTGCTGATGATGTTGCTGATGATGTTGCTGATGATGACGTGAGACGGTGTGGTATGCCCGGAGGCGGTGTTGTATGCCCGGAGGCGGTGTTGTATGCCCGGAGGCGGTGTGGTATGCCCGGAGGCGGTGTTGTATGCCCGGAGGCGGTGTTGTATGCCCGGAGGCGGTGTGGTATGCCCGGAGGCGGTGTTGTATGCCCGGAGGCGGTGTTGTATGCCCTGAGGCGGTCTGGTATGCCCGGAGGCGGTGTAGTATGCCCGGAGGCGGTGTTGTATGCCCGGAGGCGGTGTGGTATGCCCGGAGGCGGTGCAGTATGCCCGGAGGCGGTGTTGTATGCCCGGAGGCGGTGTGGTATGCCCGGAGGCGGAATAGTATGCCCGGAGGCGGTGTTGTATGCCCGGAGGCGGTGTGGTATGCCCGGAGGCGGTGTAGTATGCCCGGAGGCGGTGTTGTATGCCCGGAGGCGGTGTGGTATGCCCGGAGGCGGTACAACACCGCCTCCGGGCATGATGATGATAATGATGATGATGATGATGATGATGATGATGATGATGATGATGATGATGATGATGATGATGATGATGATGATGATGATGATGATGATGATGATGATGATGACGATGATGATGATGATGATGATGATGATGATGATGATGATGATGATGATGATGATGATGATGATGATGATGATGATGATGATGATGATGATGATGATGATGATGATGATGATGATGATGATGTTGCTGATGATGATGTTGCTGATGATGATGTTGCTGATGATGATGTTGTTGATGATGTTGCTGATGATGTTGCTGATGATGTTGCTGATGATGTTGCTGATGATGTTGATGATGATGTTGATGATGATGTTGATGATGTTGATGATGATGTTGATGATGATGTTGATGATGATGTTGATGATGATGTTGATGATGATGTTGATGATGATGTTGATGTTGATGATGATGTTAATGATGATGTTGATGATGATGTTGATGATGATGTTGCTGATGATGTTGCTGATGATGTTGCTGATGATGTTGCTGGTGATGTTGCTGATGATGTTGCTGATGATGTTGCTGATGATGTTGCTGATGATGTTGCTGATGATGACGTGAGACGGTGTGGTATGCCCGTTTGCGGTGTTGTATGCCCGGAGGCGGTGTTGCATGCCCGGAGGCGGTGTGGTATGCCCGGAGGCGGTGTTGTATGCCCGGAGGCGGTGTTGTATGCCCGGAGGCGGTGTAGTATGCCCGGAGGCGGTGTAGTATGCCCGGAGGCGGTGTTGTATGCCCGGAGGCGGTGTGGTATGCCCGGAGGCGGTGTAGTATGCCCGGAGGCGGTGTTGTATGCCCGGAGGCGGTGTGGTATGCCCGGAGGCGGTACAACACCGCCTCCGGGCATGATGATGATAATGATGATGATGATGATGATGATGATGATGATGATGATGATGATGATGATGATGATGATGATGATGATGATGATGATGATGATGATGATGATGATGATGATGATGATGATGATGATGATGATGATGATGATGATGATGATGATGATGATGATGATGATGATGATGATGATGATGATGATGATGATGATGATGATGATGATGATGATGATGATGATGTTGCTGATGATGATGTTGCTGATGATGATGTTGCTGATGATGATGTTGTTGATGATGTTGCTGATGATGTTGCTGATGATGTTGCTGATGATGTTGCTGATGATGTTGATGATGATGTTGATGATGATGTTGATGATAATGTTGATGATGATGTTGATGATGATGTTGCTGATGATGTTGCTGATGATGTTGCTGATGATGTTGCTGATGATGTTGCTGATGATGTTGCTGGTGATGTTGCTGATGATGATGCTGATGATGTTGCTGATGATGACGTGAGACGGTGTGGTATGCCCGGAGGCGGTGTTGTATGCCCGGAGGCGGTGTTGTATGCCCGGAGGCGGTGTGGTATGCCCGGAGGCGGTTTTGTATGCCCGGAGGCGGTGTTGTATGCCCGGAGGCGGTGTGGTATGCCCGGAGGCGGTGTTGTATGCCCGGAGGCGGTGTTGTATGCCCGGAGGCGGTGTGGTATGCCCGGAGGCGGTGTTGTATGCCCGGAGGCGGTGTTGTATGCCCGGAGGCGGTGTGGTATGCCCGGAGGCGGTGTTGTATGCCCGGAGGCGGTGTTGTATGCCCTGAGGCGGTCTGGTATGCCCGGAGGCGGTGTAGTATGCCCGGAGGCGGTGTTGTATGCCCGGAGGCGGTGTGGTATGCCCGGAGGCGGTGCAGTATGCCCGGAGGCGGTGTTGTATGCCCGGAGGCAGTGTGGTATGCCCGGAGGCGGTGTAGTATGCCCGGAGGCGGTGTTGTATGCCCGGAGGCGGTGTGGTATGCCCGGAGGCGGTACAACACCGCCTCCGGGCATGATGATGATAATGATGATGATGATGATGATGATGATGATGATGATGATGATGATGATGATGATGATGATGATGATGATGATGATGATGATGATGATGATGATGATGATGATGATGATGATGATGATGATGATGATGATGATGATGATCATGATGATGATGATGATGATGATGATGATGATGATGATGATGATGATGATGATGATGTTGCTGATGATGATGTTGCTGATGATGATGTTGCTGATGATGATGTTGTTGATGATGTTGCTGATGATGTTGCTGATGATGTTGCTGATGATGTTGCTGATGATGTTGATGATGATGTTGATGATGATGTTGATGATGATGTTGATGATGATGTTGATGATGATGTTGCTGATGATGTTGCTGATGATGTTGCTGATGATGTTGCTGATGATGTTGCTGATGATGTTGCTGGTGATGTTGCTGATGATGTTGCTGATGATGTTGCTGATGATGACGTGAGACGGTGTGGTATGCCCGGAGGCGGTGTTGTATGCCCGGAGGCGGTGTTGTATGCCCGGAGGCGGTGTGGTATGCCCGGAGGCGGTGTTGTATGCCCGGAGGCGGTGTTGTATGCCCGGAGGCGGTGTGGTATGCCCGGAGGCGGTGTTGTATGCCCGGAGGCGGTGTTGTATGCCCTGAGGCGGTCTGGTATGCCCGGAGGCGGTGTAGTATGCCCGGAGGCGGTGTTGTATGCCCGGAGGCGGTGTGGTATGCCCGGAGGCGGTGCAGTATGCCCGGAGGCGGTGTTGTATGCCCGGAGGCGGTGTGGTATGCCCGGAGGCGGTGTAGTATGCCCGGAGGCGGTGTTGTATGCCCGGAGGCGGTGTGGTATGCCCGGAGGCGGTGTAGTATGCCCGGAGGCGGTGTTGTATGCCCGGAGGCGGTGTGGTATGCCCGGAGGCGGTACAACACCGCCTCCGGGCATGATGATGATAATGATGATGATGATGATGATGATGATGATGATGATGATGATGATGATGATGATGATGATGATGATGATGATGATGATGATGATGATGATGATGATGATGATGATGATGATGATGATGATGATGATGATGATGATGATGATGATGATGATGATGATGATGATGATGATGATGATGATGATGATGATGATGATGATGATGATGTTGCTGATGATGATGTTGCTGATGATGATGTTGCTGATGATGATGTTGTTGATGATGTTGCTGATGATGTTGCTGATGATGTTGCTGATGATGTTGCTGATGATGTTGATGATGATGTTGATGATGATGTTGATGATGTTGATGATGATGTTGATGATGATGTTGATGATGATGTTGATGATGATGTTGATGATGATGTTGATGATGATGTTGATGTTGATGATGATGTTAATGATGATGTTGATGATGATGTTGATGATGATGTTGCTGATGATGTTGCTGATGATGTTGCTGATGATGTTGCTGGTGATGTTGCTGATGATGTTGCTGATGATGTTGCTGATGATGTTGCTGATGATGTTGCTGATGATGACGTGAGACGGTGTGGTATGCCCGTTTGCGGTGTTGTATGCCCGGAGGCGGTGTTGCATGCCCGGAGGCGGTGTGGTATGCCCGGAGGCGGTGTTGTATGCCCGGAGGCGGTGTTGTATGCCCGGAGGCGGTGTAGTATGCCCGGAGGCGGTGTAGTATGCCCGGAGGCGGTGTTGTATGCCCGGAGGCGGTGTGGTATGCCCGGAGGCGGTGTAGTATGCCCGGAGGCGGTGTTGTATGCCCGGAGGCGGTGTGGTATGCCCGGAGGCGGTACAACACCGCCTCCGGGCATGATGATGATAATGATGATGATGATGATGATGATGATGATGATGATGATGATGATGATGATGATGATGATGATGATGATGATGATGATGATGATGATGATGATGATGATGATGATGATGATGATGATGATGATGATGATGATGATGATGATGATGATGATGATGATGATGATGATGATGATGATGATGATGATGATGATGATGATGATGATGATGTTGCTGATGATGATGTTGCTGATGATGATGTTGCTGATGATGATGTTGTTGATGATGTTGCTGATGATGTTGCTGATGATGTTGCTGATGATGTTGCTGATGATGTTGATGATGATGTTGATGATGATGTTGATGATAATGTTGATGATGATGTTGATGATGATGTTGCTGATGATGTTGCTGATGATGTTGCTGATGATGTTGCTGATGATGTTGCTGATGATGTTGCTGGTGATGTTGCTGATGATGATGCTGATGATGTTGCTGATGATGACGTGAGACGGTGTGGTATGCCCGGAGGCGGTGTTGTATGCCCGGAGGCGGTGTTGTATGCCCGGAGGCGGTGTGGTATGCCCGGAGGCGGTTTTGTATGCC
>JAXIVJ010014529.1:20000-25000 GCA_036785665.1 Chirona hameri
TGATGATGATGATGATGATGATGATGATGATGATGATGATGATGATGATGATGATGATGATGATGATGATGATGATGTTGCTGATGATGATGTTGCTGATGATGATGTTGCTGATGATGATGTTGTTGATGATGTTGCTGATGATGTTGCTGATGATGTTGCTGATGATGTTGCTGATGATGTTGATGATGATGTTGATGATGATGTTGATGATGATGTTGATGATGATGTTGATGATGATGTTGCTGATGATGTTGCTGATGATGTTGCTGATGATGTTGCTGATGATGTTGCTGATGATGTTGCTGGTGATGTTGCTGATGATGTTGCTGATGATGTTGCTGATGATGACGTGAGACGGTGTGGTATGCCCGGAGGCGGTGTTGTATGCCCGGAGGCGGTGTTGTATGCCCGGAGGCGGTGTGGTATGCCCGGAGGCGGTGTTGTATGTCCGGAGGCGGTGTTGTATGCCCTGAGGCGGTCTGGTATGCCCGGAGGCGGTGTAGTATGCCCGGAGGCGGTGTTGTATGCCCGGAGGCGGTGTGGTATGCCCGGAGGCGGTGCAGTATGCCCGGAGGCGGTGTTGTATGCCCGGAGGCGGTGTTGTATGCCCGGAGGCGGTGTAGTATGCCCGGAGGCGGTGTTGTATGCCCGGAGGCGGTGTGGTATGCCCGGAGGCGGTACAACACCGCCTCCGGGCATGATGATGATAATGATGATGATGATGATGATGATGATGATGATGATGATGATGATGATGATGATGATGATGATGATGATGATGATGTTGCTGATGATGATGTTGCTGATGATGATGTTGCTGATGATGATGTTGTTGATGATGTTGCTGATGATGTTGCTGATGATGTTGCTGATGATGTTGCTGATGATGTTGATGATGATGTTGATGATGATGTTGATGATGATGTTGATGATGATGTTGATGATGATGTTGCTGATGATGTTGCTGATGATGTTGCTGATGATGTTGCTGATGATGTTGCTGATGATGTTGCTGATGATGTTGCTGGTGATGTTGCTGATGATGTTGCTGATGATGTTGCTGATGATGACGTGAGACGGTGTGGTATGCCCGGAGGCGGTGTTGTATGCCCGGAGGCGGTGTTGTATGCCCGGAGGCGGTGTGGTATGCCCGGAGGCGGTGTTGTATGCCCGGAGGCGGTGTTGTATGCCCAGAGGCGGTGTGGTATGCCCGGAGGCGGTGTTGTATGCCCGGAGGCGGTGTTGTATGCCCTGAGGCGGTCTGGTATGCCCGGAGGCGGTGTAGTATGCCCGGAGGCGGTGTTGTATGCCCGGAGGCGGTGTGGTATGCCCGGAGGCGGTGCAGTATGCCCGGAGGCGGTGTTGTATGCCCGGAGGCGGTGTTGTATGCCCGGAGGCGGTGTAGTATGCCCGGAGGCGGTGTTGTATGCCCGGAGGCGGTGTGGTATGACCGGAAGCGGTGTAGTATGCCCGGAGGCGGTGTTGTATGCCCGGAGGCGGTGTGGTATGCCCGGAGGCGGTACAACACCGCCTCCAGGCATGATGATGATAATGATGATGATGATGATGATGATGATGATGATGATGATGATGATGACGATGATGATGATGATGATGATGATGATGATGATGATGATGATGATGATGATGATGATGATGACGATGATGATGAGGATGATGATGATGATGATGATGATGATGATGATGATGATGATGATGATGATGATGATGATGATGATGATGATGATGATGATGATGATGATGATGATGATGATGATGATGATGATGATGATGATGATGATGATGATGATGATGATGATGTTGCTGATGATGATGTTGCTGATGATGATGTTGCTGATGATGATGTTGTTGATGATGTTGCTGATGATGTTGCTGATGATGTTGCTGATGATGTTGCTGATGATGTTGATGATGATGTTGATGATGATGTTGATGATGATGTTGATGATGATGTTGATGATGATGTTGCTGATGATGTTGCTGATGATGTTGCTGATGATGTTGCTGATGATGTTGCTGATGATGTTGCTGGTGATGTTGCTGATGATGTTGCTGATGATGTTGCTGATGATGACGTGAGACGGTGTGGTATGCCCGGAGGCGGTGTTGTATGCCCGGAGGCGGTGTTGTATGCCCGGAGGCGGTGTGGTATGCCCGGAGGCGGTGTTGTATGCCCGGAGGCGGTGTTGTATGCCCTGAGGCGGTCTGGTATGCCCGGAGGCGGTGTAGTATGCCCGGAGGCGGTGTTGTATGCCCGGAGGCGGTGTGGTATGCCCGGAGGCGGTGCAGTATGCCCGGAGGCGGTGTTGTATGCCCGGAGGCGGTGTTGTATGCCCGGAGGCGGTGTAGTATGCCCGGAGGCGGTGTTGTATGCCCGGAGGCGGTGTGGTATGCCCGGAAGCGGTGTAGTATGCCCGGAGGCGGTGTTGTATGCCCGGAGGCGGTGTGGTGTGCCCGGAGGCGGTACAACACCGCCTCCAGGCATGATGATGATAATGATGATGATGATGATGATGATGATGATGATGATGATGATGATGATGATGATGATGATGATGATGATGATGATGATGATGATGATGATGATGATGATGATGATGATGATGATGATGTTGCTGATGATGATGTTGCTGATGATGATGTTGCTGATGATGATGCTGTTGATGATGTTGCTGATGATGTTGCTGATGATGTTGCTGATGATGTTGCTGATGATGTTGATGATGATGTTGATGATGATGTTGATGATGATGTTGATGATGATGTTGATGATGATGTTGCTGATGATGTTGCTGATGATGTTGCTGATGATGTTGATGATGATGTTGCTGATGATGTTGCTGGTGATGTTGCTGATGATGTTGCTGATGATGTTGCTGATGATGACGTGAGACGGTGTGGTATGCCCGGAGGCGGTGTTGTATGCCCGGAGGCGGTGTTGTATGCCCGGAGGCGGTGTGGTATGCCCGGAGGCGGTGTTGTATGCCCGGAGGCGGTGTTGTATGCCCGGAGGCGGTGTGGTATGCCCGGAGGCGGTGTTGTATGCCCGGAGGCGGTGTTGTATGCCCTGAGGCGGTCTGGTATGCCCGGAGGCGGTGTAGTATGCCCGGAGGCGGTGTTGTATGCCCGGAGGCGGTGTGGTATGCCCGGAGGCGGTGCAGTATGCCCGGAGGCGGTGTTGTATGCCCGGAGGCGGTGTGGTATGCCCGGAGGCGGTGTAGTATGCCCGGAGGCGGTGTTGTATGCCCGGAGGCGGTTTGGTATGCCCGGAGGCGGTGTAGTATGCCCGGAGGCGGTGTTGTATGCCCGGAGGCGGTGTGGTATGCCCGGAGGCGGTACAACACCGCCTCCGGGCATGATGATGATAATGATGATGATGATGATGATGATGATGATGATGATGATGATGATGATGATGATGATGATGATGATGATGATGATGATGATGATGATGATGATGATGATGATGATGATGATGATGATGATGATGATGATGATGATGATGATGTTGCTGATGATGATGTTGCTGATGATGATGTTGCTGATGATGATGTTGTTGATGATGTTGCTGATGATGTTGCTGATGATGTTGCTGATGATGTTGCTGATGATGTTGATGATGATGTTGATGATGATGTTGATGATGATGTTGATGATGATGTTGATGATGATGTTGCTGATGATGTTGCTGATGATGTTGCTGATGATGTTGCTGATGATGTTGCTGGTGATGTTGCTGATGATGTTGCTGATGATGTTGCTGATGATGACGTGAGACGGTGTGGTATGCCCGGAGGCGGTGTTGTATGCCCGGAGGCGGTGTTGTATGCCCGGAGGCGGTGTGGTATGCCCGGAGGCGGTGTTGTATGCCCGGAGGCGGTGTTGTATGCCCGGAGGCGGTGTGGTATGCCCGGAGGCGGTGTTGTATGCCCGGAGGCGGTGTTGTATGCCCTGAGGCGGTCTGGTATGCCCGGAGGCGGTGTAGTATGCCCGGAGGCGGTGTTGTATGCCCGGAGGCGGTGTGGTATGCTCGGAGGCGGTGCAGTATGCCCGGAGGCGGTGTTGTATGCCCGGAGGCGGTGTGGTATGCCCGGAGGCGGTGTAGTATGCCCGGAGGCGGTGTTGTATGCCCGGAGGCGGTGTTGTATGCCCGCAGGCGGTGTAGTATGCCCGGAGGCGGTGTTGTATGCCCGGAGGCGGTGTGGTATGCCCGGAAGCGGTGTAGTATGCCCGGAGGCGGTGTTGTATGCCCGGAGGCGGTGTGGTATGCCCGGAGGCGGTACAACACCGCCTCCAGGCATGATGATGATAATGATGATGATGATGATGATGATGATGATGATGATGATGATGATGATGATGATGATGATGATGATGATGATGATGATGATGATGATGATGATGATGATGATGATGATGATGATGATGATGATGATGATGATGATGATGATGATGATGATGATGATGATGATGTTGCTGATGATGATGTTGCTGATGATGATGTTGCTGATGATGATGTTGTTGATGATGTTGCTGATGATGTTGCTGATGATGTTGCTGATGATGTTGCTGATGATGTTGATGATGATGTTGATGATGATGTTGATGATGATATTGATGATGATGTTGATGATGATGTTGCTGATGATGTTGCTGATGATGTTGCTGATGATGTTGCTGATGATGTTGCTGATGATGTTGCTGGTGATGTTGCTGATGATGTTGCTGATGATGTTGCTGATGATGACGTGAGACGGTGTGGTATGCCCGGAGGCGGTGTTGTATGCCCGGAGGCGGTGTTGTATGCCCGGAGGCTGTGTGGTATGCCCGGAGGCGGTGTTGTATGCCCGGAGGCGGTGTTGTATGCCCGGAGGCGGTGTGGTATGCCCGGAGGCGGTGTTGTATGCCCGGAGGCGGTGTTGTATGCCCTGAGGCGGTCTGGTATGCCCGGAGGCGGTGTAGTATGCCCGGAGGCG
>JAXIVJ010014530.1:0-34153 GCA_036785665.1 Chirona hameri
TGAAGTCATGTAATTTAACTTTGAAATGAGTTTGATATGCGATGAGTATGTTTTAATGCAGTGTTTTTACTGAGCTGTAAATGACGTGGATTACTGAAAAACCATGCAATGGATGTATCCGAAATATATGATGATGATGATGATGATGATGATGATGAAGCGCAGCGAGATGCACAAGGCGGCAATCAAAAGCTCTCAATGAGATGCATCTAAACCACACACGATTTTTGACCTTCAAAATAAGGTCACATGTCAGGTCACGGTCAGGTGAAAGGTCAAAATCAAAGTATTTGGGTTGATGGGCCATACTTTCCATTTAAAAGGAAATAATGATCTTCTCTCACAAAAATGGACTTAGCACTTGAAATGGACAGACGAGGTCAAAATATGATGTAAATTCATCGTATTTTGCATATAAAAATTCCTTCCGAGAGATATTTCAATTGAATCTTGATAAGCGTTCCACACTTACGACCGGTATTTGCAAGAACGTTTCGGTTTCCATCGAACTCCGGGCTTTTCCCGTATTTATTTTTTACGCAATGGTGTGGAAAATATATTTTACGTGCTGCTTGTTGTGATTATATACCCGCCCATCCTTTACAATTCACAACCATTGCAAAAACTGGTATCGGCGACCTATTTAGTGTTGGCGATTTGTTTATAAGTGCCCATTCAACAACGTTGAACAGATGGGTCCGTGATTGATACAAAAGCGCCAGATGTGTCGCTTTCCAATTGTGGAGGAAAAATACCGACCATGAGTTTCCCAAACTTCCAACTTCGAATTAGGGAATAATTATATTGAATTCTTAAATTTAGATCGCATCATTTTAATACCATAACGGTAGCTAAAGAAATTGTTGCTAACAAAATACAAAGGTCATTATTTCCCTTTAAAGCCTTATATTGCGACTATTATGGCACAAAGTACTCTCAGAGGTATAATACATCTTCCACATAAGCAAAATTGAGATTGTAATCAAAGGTTAATGTCAAGGTCAGGTCACCAAAGGTCACTATTGGCAAGAAGTCTACGAAAGTCATGCGACACATGTTTTATGGGTTATTACTTATTTTACACGTATAATTCGATAGTAGTAGCCATTGTCACACCCTGAATCCATATCATGGCCCTTAGGTGAAGTTCAGGTCAAGGTCAGGTCGCATAAGGCCAAAATTTGAAATTGATGAATAAAAAACGCATGTTACTAGACCAGTTTTGTCTCAGAAATACAGTGGTGGCATGCATTTGTCTGTATCTGGTCAGAAAAGCAATACAATGCAATACAAAAATGATGTCATGAGTTACTCATACTTAGGGAGCCATAAGTCAGTACAAAAATATATTGCTTTGAAATTTGGTGTGGGTATCGTTCATACTTGCCTCTCCAATGAATTTTATTTTTTAATATCTTTGAAAATGTTGATTTTGTGGGATTTTTTTCCGAGAAAAAAAACATTTTTTTTTTAAATATTTTTTTTTGTGTCAAAAACTAAAAATGTCGAAAATCCGAGATAGCCATTTTGAAGAGAATGCCATTCCCTTTCTTTGTACCTTTTTTGTACTTGCAATTTGCGTGAACACTCGATTTACTACGATTGTTCAAACTTGTATCGTTTTTCCACCCAAAATTGCATGACATGACGTCACTAAACCGTCATTACCTCCCAGTTTTAAGTTATTGAGAAAATCCGGGAAGAGGGCTGGACAGATTCTGCCCCCCCCCCCCCAGCGGGGCGCTGGTTAACCCGTCAGCAACTGTACGTTCGGCCGTTTTGGTGGGACCAAATCATGGTTTCAGGACCTTGGGGGGGGGGGGGGTATTGCCCCTTGGTCCCTGGAATGTTATGACATGTACAGTACATTAAACACAGCATTGTCATAAGCGAAGATCATTGTGCATATCTCCACCTAAATAAGTCGAAATATTTAGCATGCTTATTGACTCTCATTACGTAACAAATCATCGCCTAGCTTTACTTTATAGCTATTCATTCTCAAAAGAACAAATTTATTTCAGGGAAGTTTAAATTCATGGTCAGATATTTTTATGCAAATTTAATCGAATCGTTTGAAATAGTCATTGATTCCGATTCCGATCCCACCATTTTCTCAAAATGATTGACTCCACCTGATTCCGATTCCACCCAGATGCCAGCAGAATCGAATCCGATTCCGATTCCAGTACAAACGGAATCGATTCCAGAATCGAATTCGATTCCACTGGAATCGAACACAAGTCTGCTATTACCTTCTCCGCGATTCCGCATAAATGGTGAAATCGCAGCTATAGAGGGTGTAGAGGCACAATACGACCTTTCAGCCGTTCAGCCATTCTGCCTGCAGTTAAGGCTGAAAGTATCGGTCGAATAGTGCAGTGTACGACAACCTTCACATATGTGTGGGATGCCACACTATTCAAGCGCTTTCGGCCGCAATGGATAAAGCCAGAATCAAATGTCTCGAGTTCAGCAAAGACGATTCGCAGGGATTAATTATTTGAGCGTCAGAGTCCTACTGCTTGGATCATGCCAACTGTACCGTTGGTATTATTCAATGTAAATGTTAACACGAGTCCCTGCAGGCGGAAATCGCGCGGCAGACACTGACACATTGCTGGTACCCATAAGTCAGGCCGAGCCGAGCAGGAAGCTGAATTTCTATTCTTGGCGGGTGGTTTCGGTGTATGGATGTCGTGCTGTGATAAATGTAGTGTGGCTGCAGTATTGCTTCAGTGTCACAAGCAGTACTGATGGAAGCTGCTCCGGTGCTCATCTGGCCATTCAAATACTGTGCAGCCAATGCAACCAAGTGTGCTGCTACACAGGAGCTTAACGTATATTGACGATGGCTTGTTGACTTAAGTGTCCAGATCTATCAGCCGTCGCCAACAAAGGCCAATGGCATTCGAATATAGACCAACCTCAGCTGCGACCAGATGTGGGACCAGGGAGGGGAGGGGAGGGGAGGGGAGGGGAGGGGAGGGGAGGGGAGGGGAGGGGAGGGGAGGGGAGGGGAGGGGAGGGACCGACTCTGGCTACAGATTGGTTCGACGCCGTATTGAGGGGTGAGAGCGCTGGGTAGCCAACGCGACGGCTGCTGCTCGGCTGCCCAGCTACCGCCGCCGCCGCCGCCGGGGGGGGGGGGGGGGGGGGGGGGACGCCGCGGGGCGCTGGGAACCTCTCCCTCGGACGCCATGTGCGCCAAAGAGGCAGCACAGACAAATGCGACAATAACACGTGATGATGGCACGAATCCGATTAGGCTGCCTCTGGCGCTGATGGGACGGCCAAAAACAGCGACAGATTCTGAGCAGGAGCAGAGTGGACACGCTTACAAGTCGATTGATGCAGCGTTAGCATATTTTAACTAGTGAGTGTTTTTCTAAGCGCAATAATTCAACAATGAGACTCATCCAATGAACGTTCTAATAACGGTACCAAAGGCGTAATTAAAACATCAATACGCTAACTCTGTTCTGAAGCATGGTGCAGCTTAGGCAGGCGAGCTACTCCACTCCCGGTACAGCCTACCAGCGCAAGCGAGAGCACTGCCATCTATCGGCCATTCCACGAAACATTTCTCATTGGCTCGGACTCTGGGAGGTGACTGCATATTGTAATTGCGCCTTCCTACATCTCCTTGAATTTAAAGTTCTTAGCTTTCGGGCTCCTCCACTGGTGGCAGATCTACAAAATGGTTGTTTAGCTTATTGACTTATTCCTTTCAATCAAACAAATGGATTGTGAATTGACGTCTGTCGTCTAATCGGTAGGTATACAGGAGCAAAACATGCATTTCGAGAAGAACGGAAGACACAAATGTTGGGCTTAGGATGAGCGAACAGGGTTCAGGCTTTCACTGGCATCCTAAAAGGGTTTCCGGCGCATGAGCTCGTGCAACAGTAATTGCATGATGTTATAACTGAACATTATTGTCGGCTTTCTCTGTTTTTCTTCATTGGTGCACAATGTAGGAAATTTATGACATTGGCCTCAAAGAAGAACTGAAACTCAATTTGTCAGCAAATAAATGGACGTTGAATGTTTCCTAGGCATGGAAGTCCCTGACATTGAGTTTTACCGACGGGAAAAATCCATAGTCAAGTGGTTAAGGTCAGCGCCAATGCAACGCGCTTTGCATATCGAACGGCTTTGTCTGATCAAGAAAACCATCTATAACTTGTAAATTATGGCTCAAAATCTATTTCAAAATCTGTGAGGATCATCACTTGAAATGAATCAGCTCCAGCATTCTGTGCACGTTTCATTATCAGCTCCGGATTCCGTATCGGAGCCGATCCTACCCATACTAACTCCCGTCTTCCAATCCGGGTTGTTTACCAGGCCTGCCAGCGGGCGGCGCGGCTCTGTGCGTGATCAGTGAGGCAGGCCGGATCGGACCCGCCGCCGCCACCGCCGCCGCCGCCGCCGCCGCCGCCGACCCGAGACAGACTTTACGGGCACACAGCGGCGGTACGGACCGCGGACTCAGCAGCCGGCGCGCGCGCGCCACTAATAACAATTTACCGCGATCGGTCGTGCCATGATGAAATTGTAGTTCGTCGTTGATTTATCGGGCATAAATTTGCGGCCCTCGCGGACGGGCCGGCGGACGGACCGGGGTCGCGCCCGCCGGGTGGCCGGCCCGGTCAAATGGCCGCCGTAAATCAGCGGGTTAGCCGCATGATTAGAGCGGCAAATGCACGCGGCACGTGGCCCGCTGTTGTGATGGTAATGCTGTCCTGAATGGCGCCCATTCTGCCGCATACTCAGCTGCACTGGCAAATCGCAGGCACGTAGGGCCTCTTTATTACACTACCTCACTTGCGCACAGGGCCTATGTCCAAAGGACATGTTTATTTTCACGTATATGAACAGAGCTCGCAAATGGGGGCATTGTGTTGCAGATTGAGATATATGCATTATAAATGAAGAAAGTGAGAAAGTGATAAGAAATGAGAAGATAAAAGAAACATGATTGGGATGGAGAAGGGAAAGCCTTAAAATTATTTAAATTGAGGACGAGATAAAACAAAGAGCGAAACAGACTACTGGTACTGATGGGTGCCGACATAAAACTCACTTAAATTATAGTGTTTGCTTAGGTCTAGACGCCGTCTAAATAGGCATACCTACTTGAGGTGCTGGAGCCGTAAGTTGCTGTGGAGTTTGGACACTGAAAGCTTGGACAACTGTATTTTGTTGTAGAGTTTGCGAAAGTTATAGTCTCTTGATTTACGGTAATACAGAGAATGGAGAAATATCACGTAATTTTGCCCGATAGTATTACAGGGAAATAATGACCGTTTCCCACAAAAATGAAGTTAGCGCTTGAAGTGGGAAGAACTCAGCTTATAAGTGAATCCAATCCCTTTTTGTATAAAAATGTCACTAGCCGAAGTTATGTCAAGTTAAAGCTGATAAGCGCTCCATGCTTATAACGGTCGGTACTCAGCAAGTACTCGGTAACGAATTCACTGTCCGAGCTAATATTAGCCTGCCTACGCATTGTTGTTTATCATGAAGGCAGCATGTAGTATGTCTCCTGTATTCTATCTTTTGCGAATATGTACCAAACTTTTATGAACAATCAACAAGCATTTGAGAGAAAAATGCATTGAAATCGACAGTTTAGTTTTTCCCCGGACGGCGACCTATTTAGTGTTCTCAATTCATGAAATAAAAAAAAATGGATGTTTTCCCCATGAATTTTTAACATACAGGTATTTAATACATTACAATGTACACATTAAGCATTTATCTGAACCGTTTTCCCACAATTAATCCATAAACATTTCAGCAAAGCGTTTAACTTGGCCCCCTACGACGACGTATTAACATTACCCCCTACGACACGTATGCGATTTGTTGAGAGGTAATTCAACGAAAGGTATTCAACGTTGAACAGATTGAAACAAAAGCGCCATTATTATATGCCACGCTTCCAATAGTGAGGGGAAAACACCGATCATGAACTCCGAAAGAAGTATATATATATATATATATATATATATATACATGGATATATATATATATGGACGGCGTGGACAACAGTGTGGGACCCAGTCATTGACCATCACATGCCGCTAAAGGAATTTAAAGCGCGTCATAAGCCAATGCCGTGGATGTCCGAAGATGCAGTGAAAGACGCTATGGATGCCAGAGACAGGGCGCGAGTTGAAAGGGAACGAACGCCATGTGAGTAAAATGATAGTACGTTTCGAGATTGTCGAAACGCTGTCAAGACAGCACAACATAGCGCCTGTTCCCAATATTTCCTCGCATCATATCGGAACTCCAATTCCCTCACCTGGAAAGACATCCGGAAATTCCTGATATCCCGGAAACCGGAGCCAAGACCTGACAGCCTGACAAACACCCAGCCTGCGTGGTTTGACCGGCTCAACCAGCACTTTGCCTCAGTCGGCGCCACCGTCGCGGACAGCCTGGCGGTGTCCGACTCCGGGGAGATGCTTCGCCCCCGCTCACCGAGAGTCTGCAGCGGAGCGTTCACCCCGCGGCCGGCCACGCTGCCAGAACTCTCTGCTGCACTGAAACGCATGGGGTCATCGAAGGCCAGCGGACCTGACGGTATCACCATATCGATGATGAGAATGACGTTCCGGGTTGTGGGCCCGCACATACTACATGTTATTAACAGCTGTATCGCAAACTGTGCACTGCCCCCAGCCTGGAGAACGGCCACAGTAATCCCACTGCACAAGGGAGGGGATGCCACCGATCCCAATAATTACCGGCCCGTCTCGATACTGTCGGTCGTAGAGAAGCTTTGCGAGCGTGTGGTGTGCACCCAACTAATGGAATACCTGCTTAGTCATAGTATTCTATGTGATGAACAGTACGGTTTCCGCCTCGGCCAATCCACGGAGGCGGCCCTGCTCGATGCTGTCACGTATGTCACTAACAATATTGACAGAGGACGCGTGACGTCACTTGTCACTGCAGACACATCCAAAGCTTTTGACAGCGTCGAGCATGACCGTCTCCTGGAGAAGCTGGGGTGGTACTGGATCGACCAGCGCTGGTTCCGTGCCTGGCTCAGCGAGAGAACCCAGACCATCAGAGGCGGATCATCACGTGAGCTGCAAGTGTCACATGGGGTCGTACAGGGCTCCATACTGGGCCCGGTACTATTCCTCCTGTTCACCAATGACTTGCCTCAGCACATTCCGCATGACAAGATGGTGATGTATGCGGATGATGTCCAGCTCTTGGAATCTGATTTCCCTGGCAACTTTCATGATTTAAAAACGCGCATCGAAATCAATCTAGCTATCGCGATGAGATGGTATACTCAGAACAGTCTAAAGATAAACCCGTCAAAAACTGAAATGATTATCCTCAAATCACGACGACAGAACAGTCCGGAATTCTCTGTTTTCATCGGTGATTCCGAGATCACTCCAGCTCCGTTTGTCAGGATATTGGGCGTCACCATAGATGCATCGTTAGCGTGGGACAAACACATATCGACTGTCGTGCAGCGGTGCTACTGCACGCTTATCGCTCTGGCCAGGATGCAGCGCCGTGTACCGCGCGATGTGAAGAAGCTGCTGGTGGAGGCGCTAGTATTCCCCTATATACGCTACTGTTTGGCTGTGTGGGGCGGCTGCACGTCTACCCAACTAAAACGCATTCAGAAGTGTGTCAACTTCGGTGCCCGAATTGTTATGGACCTTGCGTACCGAGATCGAGTATCAGCGGCCCTCAAAGAGCTCTGTTGGCTCAGAATATAAACGCTTATAGCCGAGCACGACTTGCATATTATGTACAAGCTCATCCATGACACAAACGCACCAGTGTCAATCCGCCGACTCCTGGCCGACCGCTCCGAGGTATCTTGTCGCACCACTCGAGCGACACAAAACCGAGAGCTGGAAGTTGCCCGAGTCAGAACGGAGTTTGCGCGGCGCTCCTTTCTGTGTCGTGCGACGCGGGCATGGAATCAGCTGCCGATGACTGTCAGGTGTTCTCCAAGTTTTATAATTTTTAAAGCGAACGTAGGTAAAGTCATGTAATTTAACTTTGAAATGAGTGTGATATGCGATGAGTATGTTTTAATGCAGTGTTTTTACTGAGCTGTAAATGACGTGGATTACTGAAAAACCATGCAATGAATGTATCCGAAATATATAATGATGATGATGATGATATATGTACTTGCTTTTTTATTTCCCCCAAAAAATAATTCGAAATAGAAAAAGTTGTGATTTCATTTTTTAATTGAGACTCGATCAATTTAATACCATACATGTTGCATAAGAAATGCAGAAAAATAGATCAAAAACTTAATATTTCCCTTTAAAGAGATTATACATTACGGGTTTCCGTCCTGAAAGGAAATGCACTCTTTTGCAGTTGTATGAGATTTAAACACGCTTAAGACATATAGTAGGAACATCAATGCTTATTTAGTACATTATTTCAGCAATTGTCAGCGTTAAAACTTTGTCGTTCTTCGAGACTTGTATTAGATAACGAGTACTTGATCGGCATTACTGTCCACCACTTTTATTACCAGCGAGCGCGAAGCGCTCGCTCGTCCTTCCGTGGTATATGGGACAAATCTGAATATGAGCGGCCCGACCCGACCCGGCCCGACCCGGTCCATGGCGACGCTTTTGAGAAGCTAATATCTCTGCAACCGCAAGTCCGATTGACAAGCGAGTTTCTTTGCTGAGTAGCCCCATCCAACATAACCTGTTTGAGACCGGTGCCGACTCATGTGAGTGACTGCCACTGCGCGTGGCGCGTGCTGCGTGAGGGGTGTTGAAAAGTGTTTTCTCGCAAAATCTCCGCAACGGCTGGGCCGATTTTGTTCAAAGTTGGTGTGTGGTTAGGGACCTCTCCGCCGCCACTTTTCCACTAGTCAGGGGTGGAGTGCCTCTGTACGTGCATACGTCAACATCCCTATTATATATCTCAGGAACGGCTGAGCCGATTGTGTTAAAATTTGGGTGTGGTTAGTGACCCCTTAGTCGCCACTTTCCCACAAGTCAGGGATGGGGTGCCACTGCACGTGCGCATGTGCTCACCCCTATTCTATATATCAGAAACGGCTGAGCCGATTGTGTTCAAATTCGGTATGTGGTTAGGGACCTCTCAACCGCCTCTTTCCTACAAGTCAGGGGGTGCCTCTGCACGTGCGTACGTGCGCACCCTTTGTTGTATCTCATAAACTACTTGCTCGATCGATTTAAAATTCACCATAGATTTCCTTCGCGCTCGCTTGTTCATCGCCAACTACGGCGTCTTACTGGTCTTAGAATCTGCAGAAATCAATTTTAGAGTCTTGAATTATCTGCAAGTCCTACACTGGATCACAAAATGATTATGCAATTCAAAACTTACGAGACTCTTTATTACTACACACTGTTCGTTCAGGTTCTGTGGTTTTCTTATCTCTGGCCTTCAGCGTTGAGAATTTGGTGGTGGCGTATCGGTATGAAAATTCATGAAACATATCGAATTTTATGGAAAAAACTAGGCAACTGCTGCTGTCGTTGGAACAAAACAAGTTTATTTTTTCAAATATTGCTTATTTTACCGGAAATATGCCAAATGAAATATGGAAGTGAGGTGTTTGTATTAGCATAAAAGAGATGACTGGCTCTGCCTTAGCCGGTCCTGCAGAAAGTACGCGGTGGCATCACCGTGCACTTTGAAATGTCCTTACGTGCAGAAGAGGTAATTTCCAGAAAAATGTGGCTACCGTGGGACTTCTACCACCTCTATAAGTACGTTTTACTATGTAACTCAATTATTCTGGGAAAACCCGTATAATCCCTTTAATGTTAGCAGGGTGTGGCGCAGCTGCAACACAATATAAACATGCAACATCCACCAGCAGCCTTAGGTAGGAACGTACCAGTAGGCATATACGGTTAGTGTTGTTCAGCAATCAGCAGTGAATGGAAGCATGCTCCATCCGGGCGTCGGTCCAGCTCCGAGTGACGTGCTGCTGACGGGAAACGTAGCAGTCCGGCGCGGGACGCGAATCCAATAACGCCGGGGTCGGGGAGACGGGGAGATGGCACGTGACTCCGACAGGGAGACGGCACGTGACTCCGTCCGGGAGACGGCACGTGACTCCTGGGGGAGCACGCGTGTTTCCCGGTAAGGGAGCATCCGATGAAGGGAGATGAGGGATTCATTGCGATTATAGGAATGGAAGCGGGGGAGATTGTGTCAGATGGAATAAATAATGAGTTGTGTGTCCGGGAATGCGGCGATTGTCATGATAATAGTTTATATCCAACCAAAGCGACTATCCCAGTCATTTGAGTCACTTGTGTCACTGGAATGAATGGATGAATGAATGAATAAATGAATGAATGAATGAATGAATGAATGAATGAATTAATGGATGGATAGATGGATGGATGTCACTTGCGTGAAGAAAAGTTGTCTCACTGGCAGTGGACTGGATCCACAACTTAAGCGATGCAAGCGATCCGGCCAAATGGTGAAATCCACGCCACGAAGATGTAAGCTTTGGCTATGCTGTGCCATACTCTATTGGTTATACATGCATATCTGCATAATGCACAAACAGAACTGTCAACAAACTGAAGCAAGCTTCCCTGCCCTCCTTATCATACTCCAAATGCCAAATAACGTCGCAACATTATTTTGAAGTTAACATAGGAGTTAACTTCAAGTTAACAAACATAGGATAAGGGGCTTTCAGAAAGGTTTCCACATACAAGCAGCACCGATTCCAGTCTAGTCTTACAATGCCGGTTCTGAGTCCTTTCAAATCTCCTGAGGCACATCAAGGTAACAAGGCACTTGAGTCAAAACACTTCCTATTCAGCTTTGAAAGCGATTCGTTTTAGGCGGTATATGCCTAATTAATACGTGTTCTAGCAGCCTGCGGGCAGACTTCCCCTGTCCATGCAACCTTTGTCCAGGCTGTGTGCGATACACACGTGGTAAACTTATTAACAATAACAGGGAATTTATCGATTCACACCACTCGTAACTCCATTTTAATCAGATGCAATCGGTTTGCTCTGTTCTGTGTGTCTTGGTGTAATTATCCTCGCAGTTGTGAAGCTTGATCTGTTTAAATGCTTATTCGAAAGCGTCATTCGCGGAGTCTCAGGTAATTACACAGTTTGCTGCTACTTGTTGAGGGACTTTAGATGGTGGACAGATACAAACTGGATGGCTCACTAAATGCTGAGCTTAAGCATCCTTTGAACTATTCTCCAATTGTATAATTGTCGTACTCATTTCGAAGCCACACGGTAAGAATCGATATGAATGTTCACTTCAATTATGGCAATATGCTGCAACTGGAGATGTCAGTTACTCACAGCGATTTTAGAACACTGAAAACTAGAACGATTCCCTTTAGGAATATTAGTGGTCTTGCACCAAAATCCCCCTCCCCCAGTTTTCCCCCGATAGGCTCTCTATATAGGTATATTTATTGCAAGCATATTGGAAGAATATCGGCGGGAAAGGGGGCCTATCGGGGGAAGACACCGGGGTTGATTTTGGTGCAAGACCAGGGGTGTAGTTTCCTAATCAGTTGAGGGGGCTTCAGCCTTCAGCCCCCCAAACTTAAACGAGAAAGTTGGTCAAATCCTGGGAGAAATCTGTATTTTTGTGGATTTTGATGGTACTTTAAGTGATTATTCCCAGCTCAGCCCCAACCTTTCTGGAGAAGCTACGCCCCTGTGCAAGACCCCTAATATTCATAAAGGGAATCATTGTAGTTTTCAGTGAACAAGAACACCAGCTGCCCATCCAGCGGAATTTGACACTCGAAATGTCCACGTGCGCATGCCAACTGTCGGACCGAACGACCATTTGACCGATATCCGGCTGGACCGTGCATTACGGTAACTGTCGGGCCGAGTCGGCTGCACACCTGGTGTCCCGGCCCCTGCCCCTCCCCCCCCCCCCCCTCCGTCCCGCCCCAGGCACCAGCCAGAAATCCTCCCTCCCCCATACTTTGAGACCACCTCACGACACCTCCGATATCTCGGACACGGTTTCATCAATAGCAATTTAAATATGGGAGTTAAGCACTTGTGAGTTGTGACTATTCAACGGATACAAATAAGAGTATTTGTACTATTATCAAGCAGGTCTTATTAGATCACTGACGCAGACACAACTATTTTTTATACAAACACCCACATAATATGAATAATGAATGGAATATATGGCAGGGTCATTGATTCTGTTTCCCTGGTTGGCGCAATAATGTCGGGTTCTAATGGAGCGATGCCTACCCACCGATGGCTCCCCAGGGGGTGCTTGGTCGGACCGGGCCAGTCTGGCGTGCCGGGACACCCCTCCCGCCCGCAGGAGACGGGTGGGGTGGGGCAGGGGGCACTGTGCGTTACCTGAAGGGAAAGGTAAGATCGAGGCCAATTCCAATAAATCGATGATGGCCCGCGTTACCCAAACATTGGGCATTTGGGAACAAATGTCGTCCAAACCCATCAATCTTGCTGTCGAGCTCAAAGTTTACATTTAATGCAATTTAAAGGTTTTGGTTTAGCTGTCGATTGCCAGAATTAGTCCTTCCAGCGCACTTTGCTTGATCATGAGGGCAGAAACAAAAATTTGATGGTAAATTAATTTGAACAACAAAATCCGAGTTACGTGCATGTCATGACAAGCCGAGATTAACACCTTTCCAGACGTTTCCACTATGCAAATCCAAAGTATGTGCATATCAATCCCATAGTAATTCCAATACATTCTAAGAGATTACCAAATCCTTTTGATAAGTACTGTTTAGTGCTCACCACGTCGCACAACATCTTTGCCCTATTATTAAACAGTGACTTTACCAAGACAGTTCCAGGTATATCAACACAAATGAGCGCTATGTAAGCCTTCAATGACCCCTGGGCTCGGTGAATGCCCTGCATGTGCCGAAATTGCCACATTTATTGCAATGAAAGGCTGTTTCGCCGACAGCATGGAGCATACCGGCCGACGGCGATGCCGTGTTTCGTGACCAGTAATGGCTGCTCTGGAGCTGTCCGGAGCGCTTCCGGTGCCATTCACAAACGCCCTTACCCTGTTCCGGAGACCGTTTGCATACATTTGCCGATGTGAAACAGCCTTTGAAATTTTCCAGGGGCAATGTAGACGGTGATTAGGGGAATGGCATTACTCCTTAATGTCAAGACGTCGGTCTGCTGTCTGCTTCACCTTTCCCAGTGCAGGACTGGAAAGCTGGTGGGTGGCGTGCAGAGGCGTACCTCTACCTCAAGTGCCGCAAGATACATTTACCGTACCACGCAATGCATGTTTTAAACATTATTCTTCATACTATCGGTCAAAATGTATCTGACACAAATGAAATGACCTGTACACCGTGTTTCGTGTCCTAGCTGGATGCCAGCCGTGTTGTACTACCTGGCTGCACGACATCGGATGATCTGTCCACGGCTTTTTATCTCTCTACGACACTTTGTGTGAAACATAACTACTGGTCAAACATGGACTTTCTGTCTTCGATTCTCTGCTCACTTAAATACTGATCTGACATGATTCATATCCTAATCGTTCATGCCCCTCCGCCACTGGATCTGCTGTCTTACCTGTTCCACGGCCGGGGCCCGGGATAACCAGACCAGACCAGTTGACTGGCGCAGTCGTCTCAGCAGTAACCGGCGGGCAGTGCGTAGACGTGTAGGCTGTAACCGGCCGACAGTGCGTAGACGTGTAGGCTGTAACCGGCCGGCAGTGCGTAGACGTGTAGGCTGTAACCGGCCGGCAGTGCGTAGACGTGTAGGCTGTAACCGGCCGGCAGTGCGTAGACGTGTAGGCTGTACCCGGCCGGCAGTGCGTAGACGTGTAGGCTGTAACCGGCCGGCAGTGCGTAGACGTGTAGGCTGTAACCGGCCGGCAGTGCGTAGACGTGTAGGCTGTGGCGTCCTCTCCGCAGTCTGAGGCAGAGCTGCACCATCAGAGTGAGTGCGTTCGCTCCGTACATGATGTGCTTAATGACAGCGAACTTTGTCGTCATGATCGCACAATTGGTCACTGAAGCAACCGAATGTATGTGCATGGAGATCAAGCACTCTGTGCGAATATGTGGGTTCGTGTGTTGCATAACTTACCACAGAGTCTGTGTAAACGCAGTCGGCAATAGTACGGTCTTAACTTGCAGGTTCTAGATTTGTAAACCAGATCGCAAGCAAACAAGACGGCAGGTCCGACCTGAAACAAAGGGCACACCTTGTGCCCGGGGAAAATCGAACCCCGGTCAGTGGCGCAGGGAGCAAGTGTCTTAGCAAGCTGTGCCATATTTCCATGAAGGTGTTCCAAAATAATCGCACAGAGCTCACTCCACCCTAAGTTTCAATTAACCTTCAATTTATTGAGTACAAAATGACTTTCGGGGCGCATTTATGTCGAGGCCTCCCGACACTACTTCTGCTCTCTAACTGGCGGGTGAATACTTGATTTTTTAAAGCAAGGGCCAACTAAAAAGCTAACCTAACCTTCATGGCGTTGGAAGCGGGGGAAGAGAGGGGGGGGGGGGAATGACGCATCCCCAACATTTTATAATTTTAACATTACGCCCATAGGCGTCGCATGGAAATAATCGACTTCAGAATGCCGCCGACCCCCCAACTTTCGGAGTGGTGACACCATTGTTGACCTTAATTTAGCTACGCTGTTAAACAAAAACTATACACATTGCACTGGATTTAATTCCGTCGTCAGCCGATTTAACGGAATATTTTGTTTATCATCAGGTAAGGAAGAGGGGGAGACGTCATAAGATCTTCAATGAATTAATAAATGAATGAATGAATGGATGTATGGGTTGATGAATGAAAGTACGGATGTATGGGTTGGTTGATGAGTGAATTAATGAATGAACGAACGAACGAACGAACGAACGAACGAACGAACGAACAAACAAACAAACAAACAAACAAACAAACAAACAAACAAACAAACAAACAAACAAACAAACAAACAAACAAACAAACAAACAAACAAACAAACAAACAAACAAACAAACAAACAAACAAACAAACAAACAAAAAACAACAACAAACAAACAAACAAACAAACAAACAAACAAACAAACAAACAAACAAACAAACAAACAAACAAACAAACAAACAAACAAACAAACGAACAAACAAACGAACAAACGAACGAACGAACGAACGAACGAATGAATCAGTGGAGTCGCCAAGGTCTCAAAATAAGAAGGGACAAATCCAAGTGCAAGTGTACTTTAACATGGATCCATATTAAATATTGCCGAAAACTACTAGTGTCTCCAGTGGTGGCGACGCCCATGGCATGAATACACATCTGAATGAATAATTGAACTTACCGCGACTACCAACCGGGGCATTGCATGGGCATGGAATACTTTTAGTCAGAAACTGGACACGACAATAATTCAGCACACTTAAAGGAAATGTTTCACCTTTGTATTGGTTTTGATCTGAGATAGCCATTACCTTTGGCTGTTATTGAAATGTCTAAATGTCTAAAACCATTTTCCCAAAAGCTTATCAGTTTTTAAGCAATTTAATTTTGAATTTGAAAAATGGGGTCTACGGTAGCTGATTGGCTGCCAGCCACTTCAAGATTGTTGGTCCTGGAAGTCCCACGACCTGTATTTCTAGAACCTTGGCTGGATTACCCGCTGCGAGTACGATGTAAACAACGCGATAGGTAGCGGTCCAAGTTCAAGTTTGTTCACGTTGTTTGACGTCTCAGTTATGGATTGATTGTTAAAAAAAAAATATTGATCTATCGCAATGCCTCGCACTAGTCATTGCGTTCTGTGCGGGAGAAGATGCAGTTCCACAATGTTTGTATTCAAGTCGCCAGAATTGTCTGAAACGATTGTGCCATATATTTGGCAGCGTAAAGGTTTCACTATAGCTCTCTATACCTCAATAATGACGTCCTCATCCCAAATTTTAAAAAAAACTTTTTTTTTATAAAGGGTCAATCGCACAAGATCAAATCGCACAAGAAATGCCCGACCCCTTCCGATTTTGGTGAAAATTAGTACACATGTAGTGTCAATTGAAATAAACATACACACACACGTTTAGGTCTGGGTGACCTCAAGGGTCATATTTGGAGGTTATCATAGGTCACGATTTTTTGCGTACTTTATATCAATCAAACGCCTTTATATTTTATGCTAATGGTCTTAGCGGAATCAAACTAATATCGAAGTGCTTCACAGGGTTGGACCATTCGGAAATAGAGGGGAAAATATAGGTGATCTCAATTTGACCTTTGACCTGACGAGGTCAAAATAAAAAAAATATATATAAGTTGCCTGCTCTTAACTAGTCCAAACTTGGCAGAATAAATGAGCGTAAGATCCCCTAAGCATTTGCAAAAATGAATGACGTTGACTTTTAACTTTTTGAGATACCGGCCTTTGTGTATGGTAAGGAAGTGAAACGGAGCAATGCCCCGGAGCTATTTTCATGTCGCTTGCCATAATGTCGTTTTTTTGCCCGATTGACGTCCAATTTGGTGGGTAGCTTCCGGTTGACGAATTCAATAACTTCCCGAGTTTTCAGCGTGACCTGACCTCGCATGACCTAGCATGACCTAGGAATAGTGTATTGCCCATATATACGTATTACCTATAGGTAATACGGTGTTTTATAGATGTTCAGGAGCATAACACATATGCACAGGTGTTAACAGGTGACATTTATGGTTTACATTGAGATCATGACCCCAGATGACCTTTTTAGAAGTCAACCGAGGTCACTAACTTTTGATGACCTGAGATGATATTTTTTGACCTCTGTAGGTTTCTAGAACATTTTGGGATGCTGATTTCAAATTCGGAATCCATTTGACATAATTGTATATTCCACTGGAGTCATGCACTTCACCCGTCAACCGAGGTCACTGACCTCCGATGACCTGAGATGACATTTTTGGACTTTGATGGCTTCTAGGACAATTTGTGACGCTGATTTCAAATTAGCACCCATATTTTGCATGATATTATACATATAATTATATAAAATGGATTCCAAATTTGAAATCAGCATCCTAAAATGTTCTAGAAACCTCCAGAGGCCAAACATATAATCACAGGTCATCATAGGTTATGGACCTCGTTTGACCTCTAAAAAGGTCATCTGGGGTCATGATCTCAATGGAAACCATAAATGTCACCTGTTAACACCTGTGCATATGCGTTATGCTCCTGAACATCTATAAAACACCGTATTACCTATAGGTAATACGTATCTGTGGGCAATACACCATTCCTAGGTCATGCTAAGTCATGCGAGGTCAGGTCAAGCTGAAAACTCAGGAAGTTATTGAATTCGTCAACTGGAAGCTACCCACCAAATTGGACGTTAATCTGGAAAAAACGACATTATGGCACGCGACATGAAAATAGCCTCGGGGCATTGCTCCGTTTCACTTCCTTACCATACTTAAAGGGCGGTATCTCGAGAAGTTAAAAAGTCTCCGCCATTCTTTTTTGCACATTCTTAAAGGATGTTACGTTCATTTATTCTGCCAAGGTTGGACTAGTTACAAGCTGGCAACTTATAGAAAAATATTTTTTTGGATTTTGACCTCATCAGGTCAAAGGTCAAATTGAGGTTACGTAGATTTTTACCCCTAATTCCGAATGGTCCAACCCTGTGGAGCACTTCGATATTAGTTTTATTCCGCTAAGTCCATTAGCATATAGGTGTTTGATTGCAGATATAGGCGTTTGATTGATGTAAAGTACGCAAAAAATCGTGACCTTTGATGACCTTTAAATATGTCCCTTGAGGTCATCCGGGCCTAAAAGTGGGTGTGTATGTTTCTTTCACTTGACACTACAGGTGTACCAATTTTCATCAAAATCTGAAAGAGTCGGGTACGAAACCGCCCTGCTTTGTGCAATTTGACGTGGAACGACCCTAAAATTAAGTGACTTCTCGATATACAAATATCACCATCGTTCTCAGCAGCACTTACTTCATATTTTCGACTACAACCGGCGTATATTTGACAACTTTCAGAAAGTTGAAACATTCCCTTTAATGGGAATGTTAGGGTCTCGTGTTGGAACTGTTCTCGTCAACTTGTTACCATGGTTTCCGAAGCCAATCCATCATTATTTTGTATTCAAGCAATCGGTTTGTTATCTGTCTAAGAACGTCATCTGTCTAAGTACATTCTCTTTAAAGGAAATGTTTTATCTTTCTGAAAGTTGTCAAATATATGCTGGTTGCAGTCGACAATATGAAGTAAGTGCTGCTGAAAACGATGGTGATATTTTTAGCTCGAAAAGTCACTTAACTTTATACGAATTAAGTTTTTACATTTGGGATAATGACGTCATTATTGAGCTATGGAGAGCTATAGATAAAACCTTACGCTGCCAAATAAATGGCACAATCGTTTCAGACAATTCTGGCGACTTAAATACAAACATTGTGTAACTGCGTTTTCTCCCGCACAGAACACAATGATGAGTGCGAGGCATTGCGATAGCGCAATATTGATTAAAAACAAAACAATCAATCCATAACTGAGACTTCAAACAACGCGAAAAACTTCAACTTGGACCGCAGCCTATCGCGTTGGCCGTTGTTAACATCGTACTCGGTAATCCAGCCAAGGTTTGAGAAATATAGGTCGTCTGACTTCCAGGACCAACAATCTTGAAGTGGCTGTCAGCCAATCAGCAGCGGTATTACCATAGACCCCATTTTGCAAATTCGAAATTCAATTGCTTAAAAACGGATAAGTTTCGGGGAAAATTACATTAATTTAGACATTTAAATCACGGCCAAAGATAATGGGTATCTCAGTTCAAAACAAATACGAAGGTCAAACATTTCCTTTAATATACACCGGGAAAAGCACGATCAGTTGCACAGCACGCGTACTTAGACAGATAAACTGATTGCTTGAATACAAATGAATGATGGATTGGCTTCGGAAACCATGGTAACAAGTTGACGAGAACAGTTGCACCACGAGATCGTCAGCATCATACATATGCCCGGGAATAGGGGGGAGAGGGGGTACTCCCCCAACTTCGTGATACGGGGGTGGGGGGGGGGGGGGGAGGCGGGGTGGCGCCCCTCCCATCTTTGGCGTGGCTGATCTTAACGTTCCGTAAAACAAAATATTTTGCATATAAGACATCGAAAGTGTGAGTTTGTGTTGCAAAATTCTGCAAACATCACCGTTCACACTTCTACTCATGTCTACCTTAATTTTGTTCCTTTGTCAGCGAGGTTTTGTATAAGAAACCTAATGCATGAAGCCAGGAGCGTTGCCACCGGGAGGGAGAGGAAGGGGGGACCCCCCAGGGTCGATTTTCCCCTCCAGATTATCATGATTTCAACATCAGTCCTATGGGAATGTGTGTGTGTGTGTGTGTGTGTGTGTGTGTGTGTGTGTGTGTGTGTGTGTGTGTGTGTGTGTGTGTGTGTGTGTGTGTGTGTGTGTGTGTGTGTGTGTGTGTGTGTGTGTGTCTGTGTGTGTGTGTGTGTGTGTGTGTGTGTCTGTGTGTGTGTGTCTGTGTCTGTGTCTGTGTCTGTGTCTGTGTCTGTGTCGGTGTCGGTGTCGGTGTCGGTGTCGGTGTCGGTGTCGGTGTCGGTGTCGGTGTCGGTGTCGGTGTCGGTGTCGGTGTCGGTGTCGGTGTCGGTGTCTGTGTCTGTGTCTGTGTCTGTGTCTGTGTCTGTGTCTGTGTCTGTGTCTGTGTCTGTGTGTGTGTGTGTGTGTGTGTGTGTGTGTGTGTGTCTGTGTCTGTGTCTGTGTCTGTGTCTGTGTCTGTGTCTGTGTCTGTGTCTGTGTCTGTGCCTGTGTCTGTGTCTGTGTCTGTGTGTGTGTGTGTGTGTGTGTGTGTGTGTGTGTGTGTGTGTGTGTTTGTGTGTGTGTGCGGGGGGGGGGGACACATAGCTACCCCCAAAAATACCTGGCTGTCCCCCACTCAAAATTGTGTGGCTCCGCCCCTGCGAAAAACTTGAATTTGGTAGCGGTCATGGCAGAAGCGTTTCCAAAGAAGTTGGTGGGTCAAGTTGTGAGATTCAGACCTGGAGAATAAACAAATTTCAACTTGTTGGGTTCCTGGCTGGAAAATCTCTTCTTTAACGTTAAAATGCCTTCAAATTGACCAAGTTTTGAGTCAAATAGGTACAACGTTGGTGGGGCAAAACACAAAGGTGGTAGGGGGGCGGCAGAATCTGCCCCTCCCGGACTTTCTCAATAACTTGAAAATTATAACAGATATCGACGTGAAACCTTCCGGACTTTATGTTGCATCCATTCTACGTCTTCTCTCAACATGTCATTACAATTGGTGAAGTGGTTCGGGAGATAATTACATTTTAGCGACGTCAGGTCATGCCATTTTTGGTGGAAAAACAATACATGTTTGACAAACCGTAGAAAATCGAGTTGTAAAGCAAATTGCAAATACAAACGTAAAATGAAAAACTGACATTCTATTCAAAATGGCTGTTTCGGATTTTTCTCTCTCTCTCGTTTTTGACCCCCCCCCCCTCCCACAAAAAAAAACTTATTTGTTTAGGAAAAAGTCCACAAAATCTAAATTTTCAAAGATATTAAAAAACGGAATATATATTGGATAGCGAAGTATGAACGATACCCTCACCAAATTGCAAAGTAAAATCTGTATGTATGTATGTATGTATGTATGTATGTATGTATGTATGTATGTATGTATGTATGTATGTATGTATGTATATATGTATGTATGCATGCATGTGTGTGCGTGTAGTTTGTGGGAAGACCAACATTCAGCTCATTTCACTCATTCCCAGCATGTAGCTTAGACAGACACTTGGAGATGTTAAGACTGGCGAGAATTGCACGATGACAATTTTTTTTTGGTGCAAATCGTCGACGGGATACCCCAATGATGGACGAAGTCAAAATGTAAATTACCTAAAGCTACAAGACATTAGACAAATACATGTTAAAATATACCAAATACACCATAAACATAAAATATGACATGAACGAAACATCCAGCACACACAGCACAACATCAGTTACAACGATGCGACGTACAACCTCACTTTAGTGCGGAACTGATGGTACGTATCGACAAATAGATCAGCATTGGGACACGTTCCTCATTATATACGACTGACATCATTCCTCGCGGTGTGTCCTTCACTCGCCATATCCCGCCACCGTCGCGTCGCCGCTGAGCCGTCAACGCACATCAGGTTGGACGCGCTGCAGCCAGCCGGTCACTACAAACTCGTGATGACGTCATCAGACCATAGCCGCGGGCAGTGTGGTCGGATAACACCGTAAGTCGAGTCCCTTCTGGTTGATCTTATTGTTAAACGGTCGGCTCAAAATGTTGAGTACACCTAATCTCCGCTTGCGAGAGGCTTTCAAGAAGATAATAAATACACTGTTTCTGTATCAATTGTATTGCATTATACGGCTGATTTGGAACAAATCCCTGGGGGGGGGGGGGGGGGGGGGGGGGGGGACACGCATTGCTCCACATGCATAACAGGTGAGCAATATTCTGAGTTGGCTTGCCCTATATCATTTGGCATCCAGGTCATGTACCTTGAGAACTTTACTGCCGGGTTTATGCCTTCATTCTGCATCACCACGGGGGGTTCCGTGGAGGTTATGGTTGAGTTTGTGACCTGACCAGGCCTCTACTGCTCAGTGTCCGTTGAACGCTGATTTAGTAATTTCCTTAATCAGCATGGTAAAATCCCGAGGGTGTAGTGACGACACATCAAATACGAATTACTATATTGCCATATTGACTGAATCACAACAGGCACTTCAATATGCACTTTGTTGCATACTATGCACAATATGCACTTTGTTGCACAATATGCACAATATGCACTTTGTTGCATACTATGCACAATATGCACTTAGTTGCACAATATGCACTTAGTTGCACAATATGCACAATATGCACTTTGTTGCATACTATGCACAATATGCACTTAGTTGCACAATATGCACAATATGCACTTTGTTGCATACTATGCACAATATGCACTTCAATATGCACAATATGCACTATACGATATTTCTGATAACATCCTATCATATCAATCACAGAGTTGATTTAGCACGTCTCAATAGTGAGACTGGCTGATCCGACAAAACAAAATTGTTTCGCCTGCCGCAGTCCCTGTCTGCTGAGGGTAGCCCAGGCTGGCTGGCGGGGGTGAGGGCGGGACTGGGATGGGACGTGGTCTGGGACGGGATTGAGGTGTGACTGTGGCGGACTGGGGCGGACCCGCGGCAGGCTGGCTCGCGGGGGTGAGGGCGGGACTGGGATGGGACGTGGTCTGGGACGGGATTGAGGTGTGACTGGGGCGGACTGGGGCGGACCCGCGGCAGGCTGGCTGGCGGGGGTGAGGGCGGGACTGGGATGGGACGTGGTCTGGGACGGGATTGAGGTGTGACTGGGGCGGACTGGGGCGGACCCGCGGCAGGCTGGCTGGCGGGGGTGAGGGCGGGACTGGGATGGGACGTGGTCTGGGACGGGATTGAGGTGTGACTGGGGCGGACTGGGGCGGACTGGGGCGGACTGGGGCGGACCCGCGGCGGAGTGGCTCGCGGGGTAAGGGCGGGACTGGGATGGGACGTGGTCTGGGACGGGATTGAGGTGTGACTGGGGCGGACTGGGGCAGACTGGGGCGGACTGGGGCGGACTGGGGCGGACCCGCGGCGGAGTGGCTCGCGGGGGTGAGGGCGGGACTGGGTTGGGACGTGGTCTGGGACGGGATTGAGGTGTGACTGGGGCGGACTGGGGCAGACTGGGGCGGACTGGGGCGGACTGGGGCGGACTGGGGCGGACCCGCGTCAGAACTGGGGCGGCAATGGTATGAATCGCGCCTCCCCACCCGCCGCCGCCGCCGCCGCCGCCGCCGCCGCCGAGCGAGAGAGTAGAAAATCCCATCACCACTCGGCAGCGCCACTCGCAGAGATTCGATGTTGATATTAGCCGCCGCTCCGAGTCGGCCGAATGGAGACGGAGACGGAGACGGAGACGGAGACGGAGACGGAGACGGAGACGGAGACGGAGACGGAGACGGAGACCGCTCCGTTCAGTCGGAAAACCGGTCTGCAAAAGCGTGGAGGCATGCCATATCAATACTCGTGTTCAATGAAGAGAAGAGGAGTCGCAAATCTGGTTCTCATAACACCATCCAAACAAGCCATAGATGACAGAGGATTCTGAACAGGAGAGAGCAGCGATTGTTCCATTAAGTAATAACTGTTTCACCAGTTGATTTGCCGTCCTAACCTACATATGATATTGCCTAGTGCGCTATTCATTCTGTTAACTCCAGTGACGGCCGATTTGATTTTGATTTGGGGTTGAGGGATGATATCGAAAGTTCGCACAATCAGTTATGGCGGATTGGGTAGGCCCCAGCCATGCTATATGTTATCCTAAAATGACATGTTAAGCTTATTTGATAATGTCCCACATCAGTGGTCGTATGGCGGAAGCGGAACCTTTTTTAATTGAAATCAGAATAAAATCGACACGACACAATTTAAACGTTTCCCCCATCATATTTTGCATATTGCAACTTGCACGGCCACAAGTTACGATGATCCATGCGAGCCATTTTACTCTAGGAAGGCTTTCGTCGTACTCGAGTCGCATTCGGAAATGTGCAGCTCACTTGAATGTCTAACATTTCCAGCAAATGGTGTTTGCTCAGACTCCGCTCCCTATGCATAATGAGATTCACTTCAGTAATTATTACCACGTCAGGTAAACACGCTAACTTGGTACTAACGCTAGGTTCATCGCTTGGTTCATCGCTAGATTTTGCAGCATAAAACTTCAGGTGCACACGGTTGCCACACACTACTGCACCTGCCTGCGTCGCCTTCACGCCACGCCCGGTGCAAAGCATATTCCGCTGTGCCCATCCCAATTCAAATGTCCCCTGAGCCAGGGATGCTGTTAGCTCGACCCAGCGCACTCTATCGGCGGCCACAGCGACACAAAGCTATGGTAACGAGGCAGCTCCGGGGAGCTCCTGAACGCTTTATGGCGATTACCGGCGGACGGGCGCGTGGCTCTGCCCCACAGGCTCTGCCCCACACCGCGCAGTAATCCGTCCCACACGCCGTCCGAAATGTCGGCCCACTTCACACTGGTGTCCCTGCAGCAGCGGCGGTTTGACGGAGGAATATCAGACTGAATTCAGCAGAGGAGGAATACAGCAGCAGTGGAGGAATATCAGACTGAATTCAGCAGTGGAGGAATACAGCAGCAGAGGAGGAATATCAGACTGAATTCAGCAGTGGAGGAATACAGCAGCAGTGGAGGAATATCAGACTGAATTCAGCAGTGGAGGAATACAGCAGCAGTGGAGGAATATCAGACTGAATTCAGCAGTGGAGGAATACAGCAGCAGTGGAGGAATATCAGACTGAATTCAGCAGTGGAGGAATACAGCAGCAGTGGAGGAATATCAGACTGAATTCAGCAGTGGAGGAATACAGCAGCAGTGGAGGAATATCAGACTGAATTCAGCAGTGGAGGAATACAGCAGCAGTGGAGGAATATCAGACTGAATTCAGCAGTGGAGGAATACAGCAGCAGTGGAGGAATATCAGACTGAATTCAGCAGTGGAGGAATACAGCAGCAGTGGAGGAATATCAGACTGAATTCAGCAGTGGAGGAATACAGCAGCAGTGGAGGAATATCAGACTGAATTCAGCAGTGGAGGAATACAGCAGCAGTGGAGGAATATCAGACTGAATTCAGCAGTGGAGGAATACAGCAGCAGTGGAGGAATATCAGACTGAATAGTGTAGCGTGTATCACAGTGGATTCAGGTGATTCGGGGGGCTAATGGGTAGACACAGTCGACGCAGCACGCGCAGTTGGACTATTTTGCTTCCTGCCTACTCCTATGTTGGACTGAGCACGAATGCCGATGTATTGCTGTGATGCTATCGTAGTAATGCCTATTTTTGCAGTTGTTAATCGTTGATTATTTTCGATAAGTACCCTGCACGATTGAGCAATCAAATCAATGCCTGATTTCTCTCGAGGAAACTGGAGCAGGGCCTACGGGAAAAAGACTCAGCAGTATTCGATAGGTACTGCTACTTAGGTACTTCCATATATAAATAAGCATAGGTACTTCCATATATACATAAGCATAGATACTTCCATATATCAATAAGCATAGGTACTTCCATATACCAATAAGCCATCACTCCACACCAGTTTAGTTTCTTTGGGTTTTAGGTATATTTTGCACACTGTTTTTGATTTTTTTTTGTCGTCTTTCCATTTGCATTTTGAGTGTTTGTGTTCTTATCCATATAACTTCCTTTCTCTTATATAATGATGCTCAAGATATTTGAGGGACCAAAGAAAACAGAGACGTACGAATTTCCTGCATGCAGCCAGAGCCATTTGAAGATTTACTGCATTGAGTAGATTCCCAGCCAGTGGTTTCTATCCTACCCACTGAATGAAAAATCTGCATGACAAAAACGATATTGAGACGACTCCATATCTGCACTGGATTACGCGGAGCCGGCGGCTGTGGCATCGTATTTCTCTGACGTCGGCAACGCCATCTCCTCACACAGATTGAATCATGGCCAGACAACCAGACCAGACCAGACCAGACCAGACCAGACCAGACCAGACCAGACCAGACCAGACCAGACCAGACCAGACAGGCCAGACAGGCCAGACAACCAGACCAGACCAGACCAGACCAGACCAGACCAGACCAGACCAGACCAGACCAGACCAGACCAGACCAGACCAGACCAGGCCAGACAACCGGCAGGCGCCTCGGTCAAAACCCGGGAAAGCCGCCAGCGCCTTCGATACCGCCAGGCGTGATGTATCTGCTGCCGAGAGGTGGCCGACCCAACAGCGACACGATACCGCCTCAGTGACGGACGGCTGGTGCTGCAGTGCTGCCATGTCGACTTTTCAATCTCCGAGTTAAATGGGTTCACGCCACGTTGCCAGACGGCGCCAAACTTTGTCGGCGCCCGACACGCCGTGCTGCGCAATTTACCGGCCGGAAGAGGGGGTGAACCGGCCCGGAAGTGGGAGTGAACTGGCCCGGAATGGCGGCTGTTTCGCCGCGCCGCCCGCTGTCGGAGTGGCGGTCACCTATCGACCTCACAGCCGCCGCAGCATCGCCCGCGGCGATCTGTGTTCATCCACGGCATTCCCCTACCCAGATCTACATCTGGTATCCATGTCCGGGGAAATATTCCCCGTGGAGAGCAGAGCAGGGAGGGCCGGCCGCTGCCAGACACCGAGCTGCTCATCACGGGCTGGACTCCGGCTGATGACTGCCGGGTCAGTGACGGACGGACACACCGAGAGACGGGCCGCACCCGGCACTGGGCAGGTGTTTTACGAGGCGGCCGGAGGTGGGGAGCGCCGCCCCGAGGACGCATCAATCGGCCGCCGGCCACAATAAAGCCTCGGAGCGTGAAACGAACCGCTGTCGGGTGTCAGCCGGCACCGCGACGCGTCCGCACCGGGACACAGACGCGACAGACGCGACAGAGGGAGACAGAGCGGGACAGAGCGGGACAGGGTGCGGGGACACGGCACGGCCAGCTGTGGCATTGGCAGGAGCTGACACGAGCTCAGGCCCTTCCAAGTTCTAAAAAAGCTGAGGTTCAGTTCACAGTATTTTATTAACAGAAAAAACAATCAAAATGAAATTACAGTAGCGGATTGGCGCAAAAGCAATGGCTTAAATTAAAGCGCCTCTCCTAAGGAGTATAACTAAAATAATAAACTGGCATAAGTCCACATAAACAACCTAACAGAAATGACATACACTAGAAATAAGAGAATAACTAAAGCAGGGGATCAGACAGCGCCAACCCCGCCAACGACCCTCCGAGCAACCGTTTGGTACACTTAATGTGTCCCAGGCACCGGTCAGCCGAGGTCAGGTCAACAAGCCGAATGGGTAATGTGTGAATGTTGGGGTGTGGAGATGAATCGACGGGTGCGTAGAATGAATGTTTGTAAGTGGTGGGCAATGAACGTTCCTTGGTTTTTGTTGAGATTTTTGCCGAAAAGGAGGGTGTCAAGTTTTCTTTGAGCAGAGAGGATATCGAAGTTGGGTATGATAGATTTTATCGCAGTGAATAATTGTGATCGATTAGTGTCATGTAGGGGGCACCAGAGTATGTAGTGTATTGTATCTTCGTGACTGTGGCCGCAGATGCATGATGGACTTGGTGTGCTGTTGTGTTGGATTCGGAAGAAGTGTGCATTAAGTGTCGTTAATTCGACGCGAAATCTTGTGTGGTGTGTATTTCCTGTTTTTGTGCCGTGTGAGTGTAAAGGTGGTGGTTCTGGTGCCCCAAATCGCTGCCAGACCTGACGAGCAAAGTCAGAGCGGGATTTGGTGTTGCGCAAAGCTGCGGGGAGAAGATTCCACTGTCTGATAGTGGAAGGGATATACGAACGGTGGAAGGATGTTAGGCGAGTTGGAGGGATGGAGAGGAGGTGGGCGTTTCGCAGTCTTAGTCCGGTAGCATCTTGTCTTGTGTCCGTCAGCATGTCCATCACATATGAAGGGAGAGGAGGATGGTTGTAGTATAGTCGGTGGAAGAAAAGTAGTTTGTGAATGAGTCGTCTTGTCTCGAGTCGTTCCCAACCCAGGTCGTTAAGTAGTGCAGTAGTCGGTGATCTGAACAATGCTCCCGTCACTAGTCTCGCGCAGCGGTTTTGAAGAGTCTGGAGTCGAATTGTATCTGCCAGCGTCAAATTTCCGTCGTAGATGATGTCACAATAGTCAAAGTGTGGTCTAATGTAAGTAGTGTAGATGTTGTTAAGTATGGGTCTGGATAGGAATTTGGCTATAGGATAGATTGGTCCTAGTAAAGTGTTAATTGTCCGGATGATGGTATTGATGTGCTGGTGAAAGTGGAGGTCGGTAGAGAGAGTCAGTCAGAGAGTCATGTTTGTGACTTGTCACAGTAGGAACATCCTGCCCGTTGAAAGAAAGTGCAAAATCTTCGCCGTCATGTCTATTGGTGAAGGTCAGTTGTACTGTTTTCTGTGAGTTGAAGGTAATAGCCCAGTCCGCTCCATATTGTCTAATGGCGTCTAAGTCGTTTTGTATTGATTGTCTGTCGTTCTGGCTGTCATAAGGGTGAGATGAATACAGGGAGGTGTCGTCGGCATAGAACAGTGCATCATTTTGAGTTTTGTTGGAAAGGTCATTAAGATACATGATAGCCAGCAGAGGTCCAAGCACTGAGCCTTGAGGGCAGCCGGAGAGAATGTTTTCAGGTGAAGACAAACTATTGCCCACACGAACCATTTGTGTACGGTCTTTTAAGTATGATTTTAACCATTCTAGGAGAGACCCAGAGATGTTGTATTGCATCTTACATTTTTCAATTAGTCCCGCATGCCAAATTTTATCAAAATATTTTGAAATGTCAAGAAAAACTGCTGTAAAATTTTGAGTTATGTTTAATGTTGAGTATATTTGATGGGTTAAGTATAACAACTGGATATGTGTGCTGTGGTTTGGGCGATATCCACTTTGTTTTTCTGTCAATAAGTTATTATCATTTATATGCCCATATATTTTATTAAAGATCAGCTTTTCCAGGATTTTGGAGAGATTCGGGAGAAGACTTATAGGCCGATAGTTTGTTGGGTCTGAACTAGAACCCTTCTGCTTAAAAATGGGCGTAACACATGCCTTTTTCCAAGAAGAGGGGAATTTTCCTAATTGTAGTGATTTGTTGAAGAGTTTGGAGAGGGGATTAGCAATTATTAGTGCACACATCTTAAGTAATTTAGCCGGTATTTTGTCAGGGCCGGATGATTTGTTTGTGTCGAGACAGTTAAGAATTTTTAGAACTTCCGACTCAGTTACTTGGACCTCTGCCAATGGGGGGACAGGGGGTTCAGGAGAAGTGATGAGGGGCATTGGTTTGTTCTGTATGTCCAGTCTCGTTTGAGCAGCAAAGTGTCTGTTGAGAATTTCCGCTTTGTCAAGGTCGTCAGTAAGTGGAGTGCCGTCTTGTCCGATGAGTGGTGGCATATTCCGATGAGTTTTTCTGCCAATGAGGCTTTTAAGGATGCTGTGATATTTATGTGGATTTTTTTTGCCTCCAAAAGTTTCATAACTTGTGTCTGAATGTGAAGATTTTTTAGTCGTTGGTTGGTGTCTGTGGTTAAGTTTCGCTGTTGTCTCCACCGCTCCCAATCATAGTCAGTATTACGTTTTTTAGCAGTATGAAACAGTCTATCTCGTTTACGAATTTGGCGTCTTAGTTCTAAGGTAAACCATGGTTTATCACTATATTTTTTTTGAGATAGTTCGGAGAGGGATTGAGGTTTTGGCTGCAGTCATTAGGGTATCAGTGAAATTGTCAGTTGCTTCGTCCACGTCACAGTCTAGCAGTCTGTCCCAGTCTGTGTCCATCAAGAGTCTTGTGAGTTTGTCTGGGTCCATTTGTCTGTAGTCCCATATTTGTTTAGTTTGTCTGGAAATAGAGGTGTTGTCAATCTTGAGAGACACAAAAATTGGCAGGTGGTCAATGTTAGAAAAACAGGGAAGAACACCACTATCATGAACCATGGAATTATTTGATACCATCAATAAATCTCTCAGGTTGGCAACACCATTGGCCCCTGTGTATTGTGTTGGTTCATTTATGAGCTGTTTGAGGTTTAATGCAAAAAGTTCATCATGAAGAGTAATTTCATATGGTGTTATTGGACTATGGTTTGAGAATTTTGGGTCAAGGAAAGTGTTGCCTGCATTTAAGTCCCCTAGTATTAGAATGTTATCAGGAGAGTGAAACTGGGCCAGAGCAACGCTTTCATTTAGCTTTTCAAAAAAGGAGGAGTGCTGGGTTGCTGATAAGTTGGGAGGTACATGGATTGTGCATATAATTAGGGTAGTAGATTTAATTTGTATCAAGCACCATATCCATTCTATTCCATTTGTTTCAAGGTGAGAAAGTCTTTTGACTGCAAGATTATTGCGCACGTAGATAGCAACACCACCTCCATTTCTGTCTCTATGTCTTGTTAATGGATCATGAAAATTGTCAAGCGTGAAAAGAGAGGGATGGACTTGGTCATCTAGTTTAGTCTCAGAAAGGCAGATTATGTCAATGTCATTGAGTGAGGAGAAGTAGGAAAGCTCGTCAAGTCGGCAGCGAGATGTGATTGAGTTGATGTTTACATGTGAGATGATGATGTTCTGGGTGCTGTCTCCACTAAGTGATCTGGAGGATTTAGACAGGCATGATACAGAGGATGCCGACCCAACAGAGGCTACCCGGTGCCCGGGACCTGGGGAAGATACAAAAGTGCTCATCAGATGTTGGCAGCGCAGCAGTGAGTGTCTGGTAACACAATTAATTATATATAACCCAGTAAGATTAACATTAAAACATATCTGTTATCTAATTCAGAGATATAACAATGGTAATAAGTGACTGGAACAAAAAGAACCATGCAAAATCATGTAACAAAACAACTCAGTGTACCAGCGACAATTTAACAAAGAAACCTGGCTCTTTCAACAATCAAAAGTCACACGGAACAACAAACACCAGGTAAAACAAGAACAACAAATACCAGGTAAAACAACAGTCAACAGGTAGCGAATGATTTATTTTATAAAAAAAACGGTTGAGAACTTGACCAATATTAACAAAAATGCAAAGAAAAATGGCATATTTCTTAAACAAAAGCAGAAGTACAGACCCACATCAATCAGCAAGAGCAAGTGGAACAAAATAAAACGAGTTAACACAATCGGAAACAGCGTTGTATACACCAGAGATATAACAATGGTAACAAGTGACTGGGACAAATTAAACCATGAAAAATCATGTAGCAAAACAACTCAGTCTACCAGCAACAATTTAACAAAGAGACCAAGACAAGAAGCACGCACGCACATCGTAAAGGGTAAACAAACCAGTCCCCGTCCCCCGCTCGCCACACACGTCGCCTGCACCAGGGCTACCATATTGTCAGCACTCGCGGGCGGCCGCCCGCTCCTCGCCCGCCAGCAAGAGAGCACAGGAGGCCCCCCTCCGCCCCCCCGCCCACCCGCCCACGGAAGACTACGGCCGAGACCAGTCACGGATCACGAAGACTGCGGCCAGAGAGTGAGGAGAATGAGGAGCCAGCAGAGTGAGGAGCAGAGCACGCCAGCAGAGTAGGAGAGCACGGCGGGCGGCCGCCCTGCCAAGGAAGACGGCGGTAGTCGGTAGGCGGCGGTCACGGAGACCGCGGCCCGGCAGCCAGCATGAGAGCACGACGGGAGGCCGCCCTGCCACGGACGACGGCGGTAGGCGGTAGGCGGCGGTCACAGACCGCGGCCCGGCAGCCAGCATGAGAGCACGACGGGAGGCCGCCCTGCCACGGAAGACGGCGGTTGGCGGTAGGCGGCGGTCACAGACCGCGGCCCGGCAGCCAGCAGGAGAGACGGCAAATGAGGTCCTCATTTGCATTGGAATTTCAGGCACATATGCCGTGAGGTTGTCGGTAAGCATTGACATCTGGCTTGTAAATCTGGTTGCGGTCCAATCCACTGCAGTGTATTTATTCCCAAGGGAATTCAAGAACTGCTCAAATCTGCATTATCTTACAAAATCCGTTGGAAATGCCGACACTGGCTATCCTAACATATAGTTTCTCAAGTGTTAATACTATATTATACTCGTTTTACACCCAGCTAGATTTGTATCCATTTGCAATAAATGGACAGTGTGTAACTGACAGTCGGCAAGGCTGCAGACTATTTGCAGCTGCACCACTTTTGTAGATTTTCACCTTCACTCTAATACAACTCAAATGGCTACTTGAGCCCACGCAGGCGAACTCAATAAATGAAGCCGATCAGCAATGGCCACAACGGATCCTGACATTTGGTCTTCTGCGCTCAGGCCACCATGCCCTATTGGCTGTCTGTAGACGCCATTTACTGCTCTGCTCCGACGCTGCCCTCGCATCAGACAGCGCACCCATTCACCAGTTTACACCTAACGTCCCCATCCGGCGCCTAATTCGGACCTCATTCCGGCGCCCGATGGCGGTGGTTTACTGGACTGGGGCCATTTGTACGCCATTAGGCGCCATTATCGGACGAGGAGCAGTCTGCTGCCTTTCATCAGCCCTCGCTGCGCCTCCGCTGGACACCGTCCACCGCGCCTTCCACGGCGATAATCGAGCTGACGAACCAGGCATGCCTCCGCTGGACACCGTCCACCGCGCCTTCCACGGCGATAATCGAGCTGACGAACCAGGCATGCCTCCGCTGGACACCGCCCACCGCGCCTTCCACGGCGATAATCGAGCTGAAGAACCAGGCATCCCGCGGGCCCGCAAGGCTAAGATCAAAGTCAAATCGCTCTTGCATATCAGATGCGTTACTCAGATGCATTATCTCGCGCATATATTATCGCTTTTATATGCAAAGATACGGGAGTGATATGTCAGAGACATCCTGCATATGTCTCAGAGCGGCGCGGTTAAACGAAAATAGACCAGGCTCGGTTTTACGGCGATGGCATCATGGCCCAGGCACGTAGCCAAGGGGGAGGGGGGGGGGGGGGCGGGCGGCCACCCCCTCCCTGGATGCCAGGAGGGCCCTTTTCGGCGCGCTGCGCGCGCCGAAAGGGCATACGAGACCGCGCGAAGGGCGCGGTATCATGGGCTCTTTACTACGCGAAGCGTGGTCTTTAGAGTTTAGAGGACTTCAGAGACCTTTTAGGGCCACCAGGGCCCCCCTCCTGAAAGGACCAGAGGGCCCCTTGGACGTTCACAAGAGCCCTGTGCATGTCCGAGAGGCCCCTGACCAGACCGAAAGGGCCCCTGAGCGGGTCAGATGGCCCCCTGAGCACGTCAAATGGGTCCTCTGAACACGTTGCATGGCCCCTAGCCAAGCACAGAGGAGCCCCCTGGGCAGGTCGAGAGGCCCCCTGAGCATGTCGGCAGGGCGATATAAAGCGGACAGCACAGTCCCTTGCCAGGTCATAAGGGCCCCTGAGCAGGTTGGAGGGCCCCTGGGCAGATCAGAGGGCCCCTGGGAAGTTAAAAAGGCCCCTGTGCAGGTCAGAGGGGGCCCCTGACCAGACCGAAAGGGCCTCTAGGTGGGTCAGAAGGGCCCCGCTGAGCATGCCGAATGGGCCCCATAGTCACCACGGATGGGGCCCCAGGGCAGGTTGGAGGGCCCTCGGAGGGGCCCCAGGGCAGGTCGGAGGGCCCTCGGAGGCATGTCGCAAGGCGACAAATCAGCCAGCGTAATCCCTTGCCAGAGTCGGAAGGGCCCCTTAGAAGGCTAGAGGGCCCCTGGAGAGACCAGAGAGCCCCGGAAAGTTAACAAGGCCCCTGTGCAGATCGGAGGGGCCCCTGACCAGACCGAAAGGACCCCTGGGCGGGTAAGAAGGGCCCCTGAATATGCCGAATTGCCTCCCTGACCAACACGGAGGGCCCAGGGCAGGACGGAGGGCCCTTGAGCATGTTGGCAGGGCGACAGAGCAGCCAGCACAGGCCGATTAGAAGAGTCGCTGGGCAGATCGGAGGGGCTCCTGGGGCAAGTCCAGAGGGGCCCCCTGCTAGACGAAAGGGTCCCCTGGGCCTGTTGGAAGGCCCCTTGAACATGCCGGATGAGTTCCTAGCCAGACTGGAGGGTGGCCGCTGGGCAGGTTGGAGGGGACCCTGAACAGGGGCGGCGGATTGGCGGGGGGGGGGGGGGGGGGGGGGTAAGGGCAGGGTACCCCAAAATGCCCCAGTCGAAAATCGTGGGGGCATAAGGGTAATTTTGCCCCTCCCCCCCCCACATATTTTAGCCTGCTCAATATGGGAGCAAAATGATCCTCCCTCCCCAGGGTTTTCAACTCGGGTGGGGGGGGGGGAATTCGCAATCCGCCGCCCCTGCCCCCTGAGCATGTCGGCAGGGCAACAAAGCAGTCAGTGCAGTCCCTGGCCAGATCGGAAGGACCTCTGAACAGCCTGAATGAGCCCTTGACACACAAGAGGGGCTTCTTGGAAGGTCAGAGGAGTCCCTGGTGAGACCAGAAGGGTCAAAGCACGTAGAGATCCCAGATGAAGATTAAATACAAAGAGGACTTACTCCACAA
>JAXIVJ010014531.1:0-32500 GCA_036785665.1 Chirona hameri
GGCTTTGAAACGACCTTATTAGACGCCGTCCAATATTGTGCCACGCGGACCGGGTCAGGGTTGTGTCGCGAAGCAGGCCTGGCCGGAGAGTCGCGAGTCACGGAGCGACTTTATTACACCGGCGCCAGAGACGGCGCAGTGCTCGTCACCGCGAGACTCTCCAGCCGGCCCGGTTGTGCAGGGCTGGCAGGGCCGGCGTATCATGTTCACGATTTTATTTGTGGGTATTTTACGTGTGCGCCAGTGGTGTATTTTACTTGTTTCTACGTACCCTATTCCCTGGACAGTGGAGAGTCTGTGGCACCACTATGACGCATAAGTCTAGTGGGCCTGTGAGCTAGTCATAATTGTTTAATATATTTTCCCGGACACTTGAGTGGATGGATTTCTAGGATCATGCGATCGGATGACGATCGTCCACCCAGTTCGGCGTGCATGTGTTAATGTGACCGTATGTGACGTGTTGCCATGAATGACCTATTATCTATATGACCGTATGTGACCACCAGAGCGGTTCATTTTTACACGAATGTAAAATTGTATTGGTGGCTCACTTTTTTTCCCGTGCGGCCGTATGTGGCCTATATGACTGTGTATGACTGTGTATGACCTGTATGACCTGTATGAGTTATGTCTGTATGTGGCCGTTAGATCAGCTGTGTGACCGTGACGATTATCTTCCGCCCGCCGTGTGTGACCGTGACGATTATCTTCCGATCCCCGTGTGTGACCGTGACGATTATCTTCCGATCGCCGTGTGTGACCGTGACGATTATCTTCCGACCGCCGTGTGTGACCGTGACGATTATCTTCCGATCGCCGTGTGTGACCGTGACGATTATCTTCCGACCGCCGTGTGTGACCGTGACGATTATCTTCCGATCGCCGTGTGTGACCGTGACGATTATCTTCCGATCCCCGTGTGTGACCGTGACGATTATCTTCCAATCGCCGTGTGTGACCGTGACGATTATCTTCCGATCGCCGTGTGTGACCGTGACGATTATCTTCCGATCGCCGTGTGTGACCGTGACGATTATCTTCCGATCGCCGTGTGTGACCGTGACGATTATCTTCCGCCCGCCGTGTGTGACCGTGACGATTATCTTCCGCCCGCCGTGTGTGACCGTGACGATTATCTTCCGATCGCCGTGTGTGACCGTGACGATTATCTTCCGACCGCCGTGTGTGACCGTGACGATTATCTTCCGATCGCCGTGTGTGACCGTGACGATTATCTTCCGATCCCCGTGTGTGACCGTGACGATTATCTTCCAATCGCCGTGTGTGACCGTGACGATTATCTTCCGATCGCCGTGTGTGACCGTGACGATTATCTTCCGATCGCCGTGTGTGACCGTGACGATTATCTTCCGATCGCCGTGTGTGACCGTGACGATTATCTTCCGACCGCCGTGTGTGACCGTGACGATTATTATCTTCCGCCCGCCGTGTGTGACCGTGACGATTATCTTCCGACCGCCGTGTGTGACCGTGACGATTATTATCTTCCGCCCGCCGTGTGTGACCGTGACGATTATCTTCCAATCGCCGTGTGTGACCGTGACGATTATCTTCCGATCGCCGTATGTGACCGTGACGATTATCTTCCGCCCGCCGTGTGTGACCGTGACGATTATCTTCCAATCGCCGTGTGTGACCGTGACGATTATTATCTTCCGCCCGCAGATGACGCTGTGATGGCGCTGCTGAAGTGCTTCGGACCGTGGCAGCTGGACTCTGAGCTGCGCCAGCTCGCCCCGGCGCCGGGAGGCTCGCCGAAGCTGCTGCGCCTGTTCCTGACCACGCTGCAGCGACAGCTGGACACCTGTCGCGACTTCGAGCTGGCGCAGGCGTACCTGGGACTGTTCCTCAGGGTAAGGACTGCCCTGTGCCGCCCTGCGCCGCCCTGCACCGCGGTCCACCGCACTGCCCCTCCCTGCACCGCGGTCCACCGCACTGCCCCTCCCTGCACCGCCTCGCGGCGTCGCCACGGAAAATCCCGCTCAGAAACACCAAGCCCTTCGTAGTAGGAGCATAACAGGTGCTTCATTCAGTGCTCTGAAGCGGTAGGGGGCTGCGTTTCATTTCCTTCATTTCCAGTTGAGTTCTGTCCAGTCAGATGCGTCATTCTTGTTGGTTGATCATTATGTTGCCTGCCATGCCGGGCATACAGCAATCGAATTCATTATGTTGCCTGCCGGGCATACAACAATTTGGTATGCATCATCGCAGCTCAGGAGTCGGACCCTCGGTGTATTCACAAACACTCTCATGCCCTCCGGCGTTCACGCCAGCCGCTAGACTCGACAATGTTAGTCCAGCGTTAGTCCAGGACTAAGGCAACCGAGTGAGATTAGTGCACCGTGGTCAGAAAAGGCCTCACGGATGGCCACGGACATCAGGACAAAAGTGTTTTTTGTCTGTAAATTCCGTAAGGTTTGATAATAAAATGACAGGGTCATGTCAGGTCATGGAACTATGCCATCATAATGGTCATCTCCGTCGCTCTCCACTGGATGCAGGTCAGCTATGTCCTGTCCATCTCCTCCCCGTCGCCGGCTCCGGCCCAGCTGGCTGACAGGACACGGAACCACGCCTGGTCGGTCTGCTGCGCCGGTCAGCTCAGTCGGCGATCTATCCCCGCCCCGGGGCAGATTACCTGGCTGACAGGACACGGAACCATGCCTGGTCGGTCTGCTGCGCCGGTCTGCTGCGCCGGTCAGCTCAGTCGGCGATCTATCCCCGCCCTGCGGCAGATTACCTGGCTGACAGGACACGGAACCACGCCTGACCGGTCTGCTGCGCCGGTCAGCTCAGTCGGCGATCTATCCCCGCCCCCGTGGCAGATTACCTGGCTGACAGGACACGGAACCATGCCTGGTCGGTCTGCTGCGCCGGTCTGCTCAGTCGGCGATCTATCCCCGCCCCGGGGCAGATTACCTGGCGGACAGGACACGGAACACGCCTGGCCGGTCTGCTGCGCCGGTCTGCTGCGCCGGTCTGCTCTGCCGGCGATCTATCCCCGCCCCGGGACAGATTATCTGGCTGACAGGACACGGAACCATGCCTGGTCGGTCTGCTGCGCCGGTCTGCTCAGCCGGTCAGCTCTGCCGGCGATCTATCCCCGCCCCGTGGCAGATTACCTGACTGAAAGGACACGGAACACGCCTGGTCGGTCTGCTGCGCCGGCGATCTATCCCCGCCCCGTGGCAGATTACCTGGCTGACAGGACACGGAACCATGCCTGGTCGGTCTGCTGCGCCGGTCAGCTCAGTCGGCGATCTATCCCCGCCCCGGGGCAGATTACCTGGCTGACAGGACACGGAACCATGCCTGGTCGGTCTGCTGCGCCGGTCTGCTCAGTCGGCGATCTATCCCCGCCCCGGGGCAGATTACCTGGCGGACAGGACACGGAACACGCCTGGCCGGTCTGCTGCGCCGGTCTGCTGCGCCGGTCTGCTCTGCCGGCGATCTATCCCCGCCCCGGGACAGATTATCTGGCTGACAGGACACGGAACCATGCCTGGTCGGTCTGCTGCGCCGGTCTGCTCAGCCGGTCAGCTCTGCCGGCGATCTATCCCCGCCCCGTGGCAGATTACCTGACTGAAAGGACACGGAACACGCCTGGTCGGTCTGCTGCGCCGGCGATCTATCCCCGCCCCGTGGCAGATTACCTGGCTGACAGGACACGGAACCATGCCTGGTCGGTCTGCTGCGCCGGTCAGCTCAGTCGGCGATCTATCCCCGCCCCGGGGCAGATTACCTGGCGAGCTGGGGCCGTATCGAGTGGACGCCAGATCCGTCTGGCCGCCGACACGGCTGCTCGGCCGTCCTGGCTCGGGTCGGCTGCTGACCTGTATGTCCACGGGATGCGGGATATGTGTGGCGCGGGATGGGGCTCTGTAGATACCTGAGCTGTAGATAGAGAGCGTGCGGGCTCTGCTCTTCAATACAGCCCAGCTCGCTCCCGGTCACCGCTGCGGGCTCCCTGATACGGACGCCTGTTCACAAGCTGATGGAATGAAACACGATGCCGCTTGGCGTCCGGAGCTGTCCCGGCTGCCCCGGCTGCCCCGGCTGTCCCGGCTGCCCCGGCTGCCCCGGCTGCCCCGGCTGCCCCGGCTGCCCGGCTGCCCCGGCTGCCCCGGCTGCCCGGCTGCCCGGGCTGCCCGGCTGCCCCGGCTGCCCCGGCTGCCCCGGCTGCCCCGGCTGCCCCGGCTGCCCGGCTGCCCGGCTGCCCCGGCTGCCCGGTATCGTCCCCAGCTCCGAGTCCCTGATGGCGCCTGGGTTCCGGCCGAATGCCGTCACCATTATCAGCTGATTGTCAGCTGATTGACGGCAATGACCTGAAGCGGCCGGCTCAGCGCGGCCACAGCGGCTATTGTGCGACATTAGCTGTCTTGAGATGGGATCACAGACAATGGATATCGCTTGTCCCTCAGCCGATTGCACAATGATTGCTAAATTGCAGAGGAAATCTCAAGCTGGCTGCCGATTAGCGGTATCCGGTACAACAATTCGACCCGCTAATCTTTGTAGATCTGATTGTTGTCCGTTTTTATCGGCTGTTTCGCCTAGGTAGTCGATGGCATTCATATTATGTGTCGCTGCCACTGCGATGGTAGCGCGGAGTCGTCTTCTCTCGCTGCGATGGTAGCGCGGGGTCGTCTTCTCTCGCTGCGATGGTAGCGCGGGGTCGTCTTCTCTCGCTGCGATGGTAGCGCGGGGTCGTCTTCTCTCGCTGCGATGGTAGCGCGGGGTCGTCTTCTCTCGCTGCGATGGTAGCGCGGGGTCGTCTTCTCTCGCTGCGATGGTAGCGCGGGGTCGTCTTCTCTCGCTGCGATGGTAGCGCGGGGTCGTCTTCTCTCGCTGCGATGGTAGCGCGGGGTCGTCTTCTCTCGCTGCGATGGTAGCGCGGGGTCGTCTTCTCTCGCTGCGATGGTAGCGCGGGGTCGTCTTCTCTCGCTGCGATGGTAGCGCGGAGTCGTCTTCTCTCGCTGCGATGGTAGCGCGGGGTCGTCTTCTCTCGCTGCGATGGTAGCGCGGAGTCGTCTTCTCTCGCTGCGATGGTAGCGCGGAGTCGTCTTCTCTCGCTGCGATGGTAGCGCGGAGTCGTCTTCTCTCGCTGCGATGGTAGCGCGGGGTCGTCTTCTCTCGCTGCGATGGTAGCGCGGAGTCGTCTTCTCTCGCTGCGATGGTAGCGCGGAGTCGTCTTCTCTCGCTGCGATGGTAGCGCGGGGTCGTCTTCTCTCGCTGCGATGGTAGCGCGGGGTCGTCTTCTCTCGCTGCCTCCGCCGCCGCCGCGCCGGGCGCCGCTCTGGCTCCCTGAGCGCCGCCCGATCTGTCCTCGACAGAGTGGCACAGCGATCGGATGATACGGCGGTGTCCGCGCGGGGGCCCCGCGGACCGGTCCGCCGATCCGGTGTCGTCCCGAGGGGTCAGGAGCGGGCTGAGGCATGACCATGACAAGGCACGGCATGACACGGCACGACATCACGGTCACGGTCAGGATACAATCAGGACACGGCACGGCACAGTCACGGTCAGGACACGGCATGACAATATACGATTCGGGATTGCCCAGCATGACACGACACAGGACACGACACAGGACAGGACACAGGACACGACACAGGGCACGACACAGGACACGACACAGGGCACGACACAGGACACGACACAGGACACGACACAGGACACGACACATGACATGACACAGGACACAGGACACGACACAGGACACGACACAGGGCACGACACAGGGCACGACACAGGGCACAGGACACGACACAGGACACGACACAGGACACGACACAGGACACGACACACGACACAGGACAGGACACAGGACACGGCTCGACACGACACGGTACGACACAGGACACGGCACGGTACGACACGGTACGACACGGCTCGACAGGGCACGGTACGACACAGGACAGGACACGACACACGACACGACACAGGATATGTCACAGGACACGACACAGGACACAGGGCACGACACCGGACACGACACCGGACACGACATAGGGCACGACACAGGGCACGACACAGGACACGACACAGGACACGTCACAGGACACGACACAGGACACGACACAGGACATGACATAGGACACGACACAGGACACGACACAGGACACGACACAGGACACTACACAGGACATGACACAGGACACGACACAGGACACGGCTCGGCACGGTACGACACAGGACACGGCACGGTACGACACGGCTCGACACGGCACGATACGACACAGGACAGGACACGACAGGACACGACACAGGACACGACACAGGACACGACACAGGACACGACACAGGGCACGACACAGGCCACGACACAGGACACGACACAGGACACAGGGCACGACACCGGACACGACACAGGACACGACATAGGGCACGACACAGGACACGACACAGGACACGACACAGGACACGTCACAGGACACGACACAGGACATGACACAGGACAGGACACGTGACAGGACACGACACAGGACACGACACAGGACACGACACGACACAGGACACGACACAGGACACGACACAGGACACGACACAGGACACTACACAGGACATGACACAGGACAGGACACAGGTCACAGGACACGACACAGGACACTACACAGGACATGACACAGGACACGACACAGTACATTGCACAGGACACGACACAGGACACGACACAGGACACGACACAGGACACGACACAGGACATGGCACAGGACAGGACAGGACACAGGGCAGGACACAGTACAGGACACAGGACAGGACAGGACACAGGACAGGACACATGACAGGACACAGGACAGGACACAGGACAGGACACATGACAGGACACAGGGCAGGACACAGGACAGGACACAGGACAGGATACAGGACAGGACACAGGACAGGACACAGGACAGGACACAGGACAGGACACAGGACAGGACACAGGACAGGACACAGGACAGGACACAGGACAGGACACAGGACAGGACACAGGACAGGACACAGGACAGGACACAGGACAGGACACAGGACAGGACACAGGACAGGACACAGGACAGGACACAGGACAGGACACAGGACAGGACACAGGACAGGACAGGACAGGACACAGGACAGGACACAGGACACGACACAGGATACGACACGACACCGGACACGACACAGGACAGGACAGGACACAGGACACGGCTCGACACAGGACACAGGACACGGCTCGACACGGCACGGTACGACACATGACACGACACAGGACACGGCTCGACACGGTACGACACACGACACAGCACGATCGGGACGCCGGCCACGTCAGACTGCTGCTGACGTCACTAAGGTGACCCAGAGGGATCGGAAGAGGCGTAGGTACGGCTCCCACGAGTGGATAGTTATCTGTTCGGCCCGCCGTCCGGAGGTCCCGAGACACGGCTGTGACGTCAACAGAGCAATCAGACGTAGCCAAGGTTAGTGACGCTTATGTAATTTGGATGAGCACTAAATATTGTTTTTAGTTTGTATTTGCAGTTGGCGTGTGCGGAATTAGAATGATATCCATTTGAATCGTTGATCCGTTTGCGCACCGAACATTCCAGTGACACTAGGTGATTGATTTCTGACTTTCGAATCGGGGTTGCAAGAATAAATATAGGTGGTATCGAGCTCACGTTAAGGTTTTGTTTGTTTCCACCAATTATAGTATTAGGAAATTTAAGAAATTTGGTATCTGGTCATTTTAGACCGAACCAGTAACCGTTGTGTTTGCCAGCCGCCAACCATTGTTGTAGCATTATTGTTTCACATTCGTTTCTATCTAGTCAATAGTCTCAATCTGTACTGCTGTCGCGTCTACTGTTGTCACTTCCTATGATGTGGTGGCGTTGGCACTGGCGAGGAGGCGTGGCTGCGGTTAACGTCACGACCACCAACACAGACCATGTGGGAACCCGGACACGCATCCAACGAACGCGACGTCATTCAACGGTCTCTCATGGCGGCCGCCGGGTGGGCGGGCCACGAGGAGACATACATCTCGTCAGCAGACGACGCACGACTGATGGCTCCGGCGCCAGAAGGGCGCGTCAGGTGATATGAAGAAGAGCCTAGGAGAATGTCACGGGGCACGGACCCTCTGACGACCTGCGCCCACGCCGGCCGCGGTCGGGCCAATCCGTGCGTTGTTTATCATATCTGATTTATGGCCGGGTCGCGCCTTATGAAATTCATATGGGTGTTTCATAAATTTCTGCGGCGCGGAGGTGGCGGCGATGCAAAGTCGGCACGTGAGCCGGTCATCCATTGGTGTCGGTTTCCGATATTGGCGGGAGGGGTGAGGGGTTGCCCTCGATGGGCGCAGGAAGACGCAGCTGCGTGTGGGTGAATGGAGTGTCGGCCAGAAATGAAAAATCGAAACTTGGGACGTGGTTAAGGAGAACGTTTGAATTCATGCGATGAAAAGTAACGCATCGAAGACTCTGGATTTTGTATAATGCATTTTGTACAAAGTTTTATATTTTAAAGTTTCATAAATATAAGTTTTTATCAGAAGGTCTTGGCCACAGGTGACAGGAGACCTGGATTTGACACGAAATTCAGGCCACTGCAGTAAGGGGCCGAAATTTGAAACGGAGCTGTTAAGCTGATACACTTTTATGTCTCGGTTCGTGAAAATGTGAGTCCAGCACCGTCGTTCACTGCTGTGCTTAAAATAAGAGGCCGAATATTTCGTGTCAAATTCAGGTCTCCTGTTATCTGTGTCTTGACTTATCGAATGCTCCCAAGGGTCGCAGGTTCACGGGTTTTTGTAAGTCGAATTCTAAGTTCTGTTCTTCACAGCATTAATTTAAAAGCTGATGTAATCTGTAATCGTCATTCATACCATATACTTGAATCCACTTTGCCGGGGCGGCGAATCCTAATGCTAACTTCTACCTTCTGAACTACCTGAGCCGACGAACTACTGCGTCATGATACGATTTCTGTCTCCTAATGAAAATTCGGTCCCGCGGGACCTCGCTGGACGAGCGGCTGATTGCTATATTTGGTCATCGATTTAGCACAACGCGATATACCAGGTTAATAGGTTGATACTATTGGCGTCGCGGGGGTGTCCTGTGTATGGTTAGGGTTAGTGTGTATACCTCAGGCACGCGGACGGCCTTGCGGGGAAGGGCGGCGTGTGTCGCTGCGCCGCCTTCGCCACAGAGCGCCACCATTGTCGCGCGCCACCATTTCGATAATAGCCGAGCGTTGCTGAGCGTGTTTAAACAGCGTGTCGCCAGCCTGGGAGCGACGACACCTGGTCCCGCCGCCCCGCCCCCGCCCCCGCCCCCGCCCCCGCCCGGGCGGCAGCGGCGGCGGCTTATCATCTCGTGATGTGTGTCAATGTCTGGCGGCCCCGCCCCGCCCCGTCGCGACCCGCTCTGGGCCCCGGCGGAGGAGGCTGTTCTCTGTCGCTATCGGGTGTGCGCGAAGCGGCGTGATGCGTCTGTCAGGGGGTTACGACACGTGTCAGCGTGGGACACGTGGGTGGCAGCCGGTGGTACTGCGTGACAGAGCGGCAGAGCGGCAGGTGCCGTGTCGCAGAATGCGTCTGCTGCGCTAAACAACGCAGGCCTTCGTTTGTTGGAGAATCTGGATGCATTTCTGGTTCGCCATGTATGTGTGTGAGCCACATTACACACTACACAGTGTGGGATCATTGCTGCAACTCGAAATGTCGCTGGCTACCGCCGTCTAAAATATCGATGACTGTTGCATTCACGCGTGCGTTTTCATCTTGCATTATGCATGTCTCTTAAATCGTACTTCCTACCTCCGGGCGCCATAATAACATCTTATTTAATTAAATGTGTACTGCATTTATAATTTATCATTACATGTACATTCATTATCAACATGTACTTTAAGCAGCTCAAAGGTTCACACATTTATTCACCGTTGAGGTTTTTGCACCGCTGCCTGAAACACCGTATCCCCACATCCACACTAACACCGCATTTACGGGTGTTGCCATGTTTAGCTGACCCCGTCGACACTACTCCCAGTCACCTCTGACCGGTCACGCCACACCTGACCGGTCACGCCACACACCTCTGACCGGTCACGCCACACACCTCTGACCGGTCACGCCACACCTGACCGGTCATGCCACACCTGACCGGTCATGCCACACTCCTCTGACCGGTCATGCCACACTCCTCTGACCGGTCATGCCACACTCCTCTGACCGGTCACGCCACACCTGACCGGTCACGCCACACACCTCTGACCGGTCACGCCACACCTGACCGGTCACGCCACACCTGACCGGTCACGCCACACACCTCTGACCGGTCACGCCACACCTGACCGGTCACGCCACACCTCTGACCGGTCACGCCACACACCTCTGACCGGTCACGCCACACGCCTCTGACCGGTCACGCCACACACCTGACCGGTCACGCCACACACCTGACCGGTCACGCCACACCTGACCGGTCACGCCACACACCTCTGACCGGTCACGCCACACACCTCTGACCGGTCACGCCACACACCTCTGACCGGTCACACCACACCTGACCGGTCACGCCACACACCTGACCGGTCACGCCACGCACCTCTGACCGGTCACGCCACACACATCCGACCGGTCACGCCACACACATCCGACCGGTCACGCCACACACCTCTGACCGGTCACGCCACACCTGACCGGTCACGCCACACACCTCTGGCCGGTCACGCCACACACCTCTGGCCGGTCACGCCACACACCTCTGGCCGGTCGCGCCACACACCTCTGACCGGTCGCGCCACACCTGACCGGTCATGCCACACACCTCTGACCGGTCACGCCACACACCTCTGACCGGTCACGCCACACACCTCTGACCGGTCACGCCACACACCTCTGACCGGTCACGCCACTCACCTCTGACCGGTCACGCCACACACCTGACCGGTCACGCCACACACCTGACCGGTCACGCCACACACCTGACCGGTCACGCCACACACCTGACCAGTCACACCACACACTTCTGACCGGTCACGCCACACACCTCTGACCGGTCACACCTGACCGGTCACGCCACACACCTGACCGGTCACGCCACACACCTCTGAACGGTCACGCCACACACCTCTGACCGGTCACGCCACACACCTCTGACCGGTCACGCCACACCTGACCGGTCACGCCACACCTGACCGGTCACGCCACACACCTCTGACCGTTCACGCCACACACCTCTGACCGGTCACGCCACACACCTCTGACCGGTCACGCCTCACACCTCTGACCGGTCACGCCTCGCAGCCTGCATTCTCCGCCCACAGCACCCACAGCATTTAAATGTGTCCCGATTTGTCGTCGGGGCGGCGGTGGTGGCCGAGACGCCATCCAATCGGCGGTGATGTCGCCGCGCGGCGCTGACGCCCGCTGCATGCCGCATGCCGCATGCCGCATGCTAAGCGGCCCAGCGGTGATGGCCACGGCAGCGGCCGGGCGGCGGATGGCTGCTAATTGTCGTTAGCTGTGGGTCTCATTTAGTTGGCGTCCAGCCCTAATTTATCTCCGTATGCTAGGCAACTGAAGCAAAATGCTGCGCGATGGTGGGAGGCATACTGCTGCTTTGCTCATTACACTGCTGATTTTGGTCATTCCATGAAATATGAACTATAACCACTCCCTTCTGAATAGCGTTGTGTATGAAATTCAGTCCACCGCACTTGTACTGCACCCACACTGCACCCACACTGCACCCGTACTGCACCCACACTGCACCCAGACTGCACCCGTACTGCACCCACACTGTACCCACACTGCACCCGTACTGCACCCGTACTGCACCCGTACTGCACCCAGACTGCACCCGTACTGCACCCGTACTGCACCCGTACTGCACCCGTACTGCACCCACACTGCACCCGTACTGCACCCGCACTGCACCCGTACTGCACCCGTACTGCACCCGCACTGCACCCGCACTGCACCCGCACTGCACCCGTACTGCACCCAGACTGCACCCGCACTGCACCCGTACTGCACCCGCACTGCACCCGTACTGCACCCGCACTGCACCCGTACTGCACCCGTACTGCACCCGTACTGCACCCACACTGCACCCGCACTGCACCCGTACTGCACCCAGGCTGCACCCGTACTGCACCCGTACTGCACCCAGACTGCACCCGTACTGCACCCGTACTGCACCCGTACTGCACCCGTACTGCACCCACATTGCACCCGCACTGCACCCGTACTGCACCCAGACTGCACCCGTACTGCACCCGCACTGCACCCGTACTGCACCCGTACTGCACCCGTACTGCACCCGTACTGCACCCGCACTATACCCGCACTGCACCCGTACTGCCTGACTACAGCGGAGATGCGTCGTGGAACTCGTTGGACTGTGCTCAGTAGCACATCGCCATTGGATCACGGCAGACCTGCTCTTAGCACATCACCATTAGATCACGGCAGACCTGCTCTTAGCACATCACCATTGGACCACGGCAGACCTGCTCTTAGCACATCACCATTGGACCACGGCAGACCTGCTCTTAGCACATCACCATTGGATCACGGCAGACCTGCTCTTAGCACATCACCATTGGATCACGGCAGACCTGCTCTTAGCACATCACCATTGGATCACGGCAGACCTGCTCTTAGCACATCACCATTGGATCACGGCAGACCTGCTCTTCGCACATCACCATTGGATCACGGCAGACCTGCTCTTAGCACATCACCATTGGATCACGGCAGACCTGCTCTTAGCACATCACCATTAGATCACGGCAGCCCTGCTCTTAGCACATCGCCATTGGATCACGGCAGACCTGCTCTTAGCACATCACCATTAGATCACGGCAGACCTGCTCTTAGCACATCGCCATTGGATCACGGCAGACCTGCTCTTAGCACATCACCATTAGATCACGGCAGACCTGCTCTTAGCACATCACCATTAGATCACGGCAGACCTGCTCTTAGCACATCGCCATTGGATCACGGCAGACCTGCTCTTAGCACATCACCATTGGATCACGGCAGACCTGCTCTTAGCACATCACCATTAGATCACGGCAGACCTGCTCTTAGCACATCGCCATTGGATCACGGCAGACCTGCTCTTAACACATCACCATTAGATCACGGCAGACCTGCTCTTAGCACATCACCATTGGATCACGGCAGACCTGCTCTTAGCATGCTCATTGTTGCGGTGTCGTGCCCTTGTGGCCTTTTGACGGAATTCGAAACGTTGTGAACCGCTCTTCGCCATAAACGCCGTGCTTGATACAGATGAGGTATTAAAGTCGCTCATAATGCGGGGAGAGTCCATAAAGCGTTCATAATGAGGGCACGGCCTGGTCGCGCCCCTGCCGAGTGTGAGGAACCCCGCGCCTGCTGTTTGGCGACCGACAGCTTAACAGGTCGGGTGGCAATATCGGCACTGGACGAGAGCGCTAAGTCGCTCAGGCGCGAAATGGCCGAGCTGGCTTTCAACGCCCTGACTCGACCAGCGATCGGAATGGCTCATCAATCGCTGCTCGGCCCATGTGGTGCACATAATGCTCGCTGTTTCATACGCTTGGCCATGCTATGGCTGCTGTTTGACGCGATGTTTCATACCTTCACTGTGCTGGGTCGCAGCGCGTGTGGTTGCTGCTATGCTATGTTTGCTGCATTGCTGCCTACCGTCGGTCTGTGTCTGTGTGTTATTTTGTCTGTATCAGATATCCTGTGACTGCGTTGTTGTGTCTGTGTCGGGCCTCCTGTGACCATGTTATTGTGCCTGCATAGGTGTTGTATCCGTATCAAGCTTGCTGTGGCCATGTTATTGTGCATTTATCAGCCCTCAACTGTGCTATTGTGTCTGTATGAACCCTCTTGCGACTGTGTCATTGTGCCTGTATGAACCCTCTTGCGACTGTGTCATTGTACCTGTATGAACCCTCCTGTGACTGTGTCATTGTGCCTGTATGAACCCTCCTGTGACTGTGTCATTGTGCCTGTACGAGCCCTCTTGCGACTGTGTCATTGTGTCTGTATGAACTCTCCTGTGGTGGTGTCATTGTGCCTGTATGAACCCTCCCGTGACTGTGTCATTGTGCCTGTATGAACCCTCCTGTGACTGTGTTGCCGTGACACGGCGGCCGTTGACTGTGACCATGCTCTTGAGATTATGAGCCGGTGTCTGTTTCTCGGCAGCTGCACGGCCCTGCCATCAGTGGCAGTTCTGAGCTGCGAGGTCTGGTGGAGAAGCTGGGTACCAGTCAGGCAGCCGCCTGGGCTCGACTGCAGAGCCGCATCAACTCCACACTCTGTCTGGTCAGCTTCATGCGGTCATCCACCATCGGCTGAAGACGGTGGCGTCACCCATCACCGGAGCTGTCACTGCGACCGGTCACCGCTGGCGTCACCGGAGCTGTCACTGCGACCGGTCACCGCTGCCGTTACCGGTGCCGACACCGGAGCTGTCACCGCTGCCGTTACCTCAGCCGTCACTGTGGCCGTCACCGCATCGGTTACCGGTGGCGTACAGACGGGTAACGGTTGTTTGTGTTGGAAGAGGTGACGATGTGGGGTTTCTACTGTGCGATCATTGTCGGCGCAAATACACTGCTTGTGCGACCAGCTGGTTTTGGAAGGCAGCTGGCAGGTCGGAGGAGTATACTGTAGGTGTACTGAGCGGGAGAGCACCGAGTTGTGGTGCTATTCCTACTGACTGGTGGTCCCCGTGTGCACTCAGCTAGAGGTCCTTTTGAACATGAATGGCTGCATGGAGGTAGTGACACTCCTGGCGCTAGTATATCGGTTGTGTGGTTTTTCCCGTATACTGTCATCAAGGAAGGCATCCAGTGTTCATTTATATCATTATCTTTTGCATGTGGGTGCGGGAGGACGATTGCAGTAAATTTCGTTTGCGATCGCTTTCGCAAGCCATAAGGGTGTCACAGACTGCAAGCTGTTATGCAGCAAACTCATTCGAACAAACTTGACGCTCAGCGATGTAGCCGTAGGATATCGTCCAGAACTGTTTTAAAGCAATACGCGGCGCTCAGTGGCTGAAAACAACTGGAAGATAGGCTGTCCCGTTAAACACGACTGGAAGATAGGCTGTCCCGTTAAACACGACTGGAAGATAGGCTGTCCCGTTAAACACGACTGGAAGATAGTCTGCACCGCTGCACACGAGAACTCGGCTGCGCAGCGCGTAGCATAATGCGTTAGCCTTCGTGTTTGTCTGCTTGTTCAGCAGTGAAGAGACGTATGTAGACAAATTGTCTAAGCACATCTATTGCTCGCTTCCTATCCAATCGAACAGTACCACTACTTCTCGATTTGGTTTTCAAATGCAGGGGCTCTGCCACAAGGGGAGGGGCGTGTCCCCTCCACAATGTTTGAACTTTTAACATTACGCCTAGGGCGTTGCATGGAAAGAATCGACTTCAGAATGCCCCTCTCCCCCCCCCCCCCCCCCATTTGCGGAACGTGGCGGAGCTCTTGGTCAAATGTCATTTGTCCAGAGTACGGCTTTTAGACGGTGTGATGAACGACGAAAACATGGCATACGAATGCTGCACACCTTTTCATCACGATTGGACCAGACTGTGGCCAGATCTGCCGCCGGTACCAGAAGGCACCACATAGAGATATCAGCCACATCAATCTTCACAATTTACTGGATGATTCAGTCCGTTGAGGTAATGATTTGGCTGAAAGGATATTATATTATTTCCGCAAATACTTCCGCAAAATGTATGCTGCGCGACTTCTGAAGACTTGCTGTACTATAATATATTGTATAGTACTGTGGTATGTAATGGCGTGTGTAGTTACACTCACAATACCACGCACTATCTCCGAGAACGGCTTTTTCTATCAACATAGCCGTTTCGATAACTGGAAAGTTATCACCTCTGTCGCCCGCATTGCCGCCAACGCTCCACCATCATCGAAGTATTCCGGGTCTGGATTGATATCGCGCCCGTCTCGGGGCTTCCCGCACCCGGCGGCCTCACTTTAATTACGGACGGTATTCGTCTAATTGTTTGGCGGGGGCTTGGGGGGGGGGGGGGGGGACAGGGAGGTGTCGGGTAAAAATATGGAAGTAAGTACTTTGATGTCCTGCATGGGTGACAACAATGTGACGGTCCTGTTTTGACGGGAGAGGAATAACGGGACTGAGAGACGCTTCAAACATCTAACGACGCCCAGAAATACCTGCTTTGTTCCAGAACAGTGGGTGAGAGCCCGGAGCCGGCTCCTTGACGCAAATCTGTCTCAGAAATCTGCGCTGGATAATTGGCTGCAGTCTCTTCTAGGTCTATGCTTGTGGCGCCGCGGATTCTGTCGTTAAGTAGGGCTTGTCACGTGAAGTTTGTGTCCTTATGATCATGGGCGTAGGAAGCGGGGGGGGGGGGCAGACACGTCCCCCAACATTTCGGATGTTAACATTACGCCCAATGGGCGTTGCATAGAAATAATCGACTTCAAAATGCCTCCGCCCCCCCCCCCCCCCCCAACTTTCGGAAGGTGGCGACGCCCTTGCGTATGATCCTATTCTGTCAGCCCCGAGCAATTGTGCATAGGCAGGATCTTGGAGGCATATATATATATATATATATATATATATATATATATATATATATATATATATATATATATATCGCACGTCCAAGACATTGACAAAACTCACTCCAGCCGCCATGCAATTTGTTTACGCTTTCTGCTACCGAGTACAAATAATCCAAGTCGGGTGCAAATAAATATCTAGCGTCAAAGTGCCTCCAATCCACCTGACCAATGTAGTAGCCAGCAGGGGGATTGCATTCGACGCCCTACCGAAGAAATAACTTGGACAGCATTTGCTTCATTTTTCGTAGTGGTTTTTCATGCTGAAACCACTACAGAGGCTCTTCAAATTGTAAGTTAGATGGTTCTCTGGACGTCGTCTTTATCATATGCTTTTGGATTTTGTGTTGATATATTTCATCCTCATCCAAATCACTTGCGGCGAAGACTACATTATTAACTCAATTTATTGTGCGCTACTAAACAAATATAACGTACTGCATTGCAATACATTCTTATTTCAAAAGCAAATATTTCCTTCCCCACTCAGAGGGGATAATCTGCGGCTCAGTGACGTATGGTCTCTGTGTCCCTCTAGCCATTCAAAAGCTGCAGCTCTCCATAAAACTGCAGCTCAGAAAGCTACCCACGGCCTGCTCGTCGGCTGGAGACTCCCTCGGCCCCTCCCCTCCCTCCTCCCTCGCAGCAGGCAGCCCCCCCGCCCCCCGATGGCACCGGGCCTCTCACGCCACCGAATGGAATCCACGGAAACCCGAGAACGCATTTGGTTAATAATGTCAACCGTATCTGTTGGCCTTTGTGGCGAGGGCCAATCGCTGCCAGCAGAAATCGTCTGACGGGACCGATCGCTGCCAGCAGAAGTCAGGCGGGACCGATCGGCCGGCCACCCGTCTACCGCTGTTGTTGACTCGCTTCCGAGGCTCCCACTTTAGATTGCGCACGTGATTGGTAAATATTGGAAGGGTTCTCTCCTCCATCGCTGGCTCGGATCGGTAACCAGGTTGAGATTTACACTGGCGCCTGAGAGGAAAAATGAGATTCACAACGCCTGGCGCTGGGCGGTGGACACCCAGAGGCAGTGGCAGTCTATAGGCAACCCAGGAAATGTGGGAGGCATCCGCACTGCTTGGAACGAGCTACGCAAACGTGTCTTTCGTGGCCGGTGAGGAATTCTTTGGTATAACGCAGAGGAATATGATGCACCTCCACCACCGACATCTAAACGTAAGTGTAATTACACACTGTTTTAGGTTCTTCATGCAATCACTATTACGACTGAAATCTTGGCTTTATCCTGATGACTGAGTGAATGTTCCAATATGACTTGTGAGTCTTGTAAGTCAGTAGTCACTGATCCTTGATTTGTCGCACTGAATAAGATACTTTCTGCCGCTGATACTGGTTTGGCGACATAACTATCATATTTTCGTAATGTAGCGGGCCGTTCTGGTGGCTTTACGAGTTATGCGCTAAGTGATAACTCCCTTTTGCGACCAATTCGTTTCACTGTGTGCTTTGCGCACAGCCAACTAGAATAGTTATTGCATTCGTTGCAATAAGGAGTTTCCGCCGCGATTCATAGCGCTCAGCGTGCAACTTCCCGTTTACGACACGAACGTCATTTTTGTCACGCAGAAAGCAGCCGGTCAAGACATGCCTTGACGTAAATGAAAAATGCCATAAAATATGGACATTATACCCAAGATTTACTTCCGAAATAGAGTCACCAAAATGACAGGTAACAGTGCACTCGGCGAGCAGCCCGGTGTCATAAATTCGGCTCGGCCAGCTTATTGAAGTCATACATCATACATTAATGGCTGTGCACGCTCCAGTATAGCGCATGGATGGAATTACCGAGTCTTTCAGCAGCGGTACGGCATTGCAGCTTGAAGGCAGTTGTGCGAATAAAATGGTGGTCAACATTGTTCGCTACCACACCAGCCGCGGATTCAATAACGCATAGCCTGTCAGCCTGATCGTGACAAACACATTCCGTGTCCGAGCTGCTGAATTGGTTCATCACTGAATTTCATGATGAATTGGTTGTCAACTGGAATTTTGATGCGAAGTGTCAAATACTACCTACAGCATTATTGGGTTAATAAATCAAGCCCGAATTTATTGACTCAGAAACTCACTGTAAAACGGTTTTATAAATATATCTTATAAGTATATGGTTTGTACTTAAAAAAAAATACTCCAAATAACTCTAGAAAATAAAAACTTCTTCTACCTCCATTCTGATTTGTTTCGTCGGCCGTCACTCGTAACAGGTCACTACGATGACAGGGCAAACAGCTGGCACCGAAGCGACTTGAGCCCTCTTGCCAGTATGTACGTGTACGTTTGCAGCGCGGCACTTGGCTTTGCTTGCTTTGACTGAATGGCCATGGACCTTGACTGCATGACCATGGACTTTGACTGCATGGACGGAAAATGTTAATAGCTGCTTTATAAATGTTGGGTTAACGACGACTATCAATTTGATGAGTTGCAGGCTGAAAATGATGCAGCGAATGAGCTGCTGCAAATTACGGGGTGGTTAGATCGTTATGAATGCAATTACGGGTAGGCGTAGCCACCTTTACTACTTTATTTATTTATTTATTTATTGATAAATCACCAACAGGCACAAAACCCGGTTACAGGCGAAGTCAGGAGATAAAACTAAACGTATTCAGATAACTACGACGTATTCAAGCTCAACCCAGAACTCAAGGGGGGGTCCAGCCGGCCGTTTTTTTTTTGGGAGGGGGGCAATCCGTTTTTTAGCAGACCTTACCTACCCTCAATTTCGAATTTCTTCCCGGATTTGGGCCACTTTATTTTGCAACCACACGATTTCGATTTTTTTTGTATTTTGTATAGGTTTTTGACCTTTTGGGATATCGAAAAAGGAAAGATGTCAGCTTGCAGTTTGTATTGTTCCGACATTGCCTTACACTGAGCAAAACTATGTCAATTGTCAGCTGTACCCAGGGGCGTCGCCGATCATTTTTGAGTGGAGGGGGTCGGCTGAAATGACGAGAAATAAAATGTACCCCAATTTGTTATGCGTGTATTTAAGTCTTTGCAGCATTTTTAATGTGGATTTGCATGTTATAGTAGGTACTTGTTATTTAGCGCCGCGAAGCGGCGTTAATTTTGTTTCGGGTTTGCCTGATAAAACCCAGAAACGTAGGCGCTTTTAGCTTCTTAGCCTTGTAGAGGATAAGAAGCTAAAAATGTTATTCATTCAATGCAGCGTTACGACGAAACGAAGACGATGACGATGGCTTCGTTATGACGATGGCCACTGATGTGACGCCGCGAAGCGGCGTGAACATTGTAATTTTAGGTCGTGGAAAACGCAATTTTAATATTGGAACCAGACCGTGAGTGGAGCCAAGCCTCAGGTAACACCTTTTCCTGGTTGCACATCTCGGTATGATGAAAAATGTTGAAATGAAGGTAGTTTTTCATACACATTAGCCTCGGACAGTAAATCACGATGACCGGTGGCAGTCTGCGCTCAATAGTACATATGATAATAATAACTGTAGTCTGAATACATACCTATGTACCAAACTGTAACAAACAACTGGTAACGGTGCAAATTGTTCCAAAGTAGCAAGAGGCAGACCAACATTTCCGCGCATAAATGGTCCCTGTGGATCTGAAGGAGCCTGGGAGAGATGGCTTGGGGAGATAGTCCTGGCCTGGTCCCCACTATTAGCTCTTCGGGCCAGCAAGTTGGGCACCGCTGGAACAGCTTCCGGTTGTCGAAGTCCGCATCTTTGCGTTCGCGTCGCCTTTTTCGGAACTCGGCAGACTAGATAAACATGTAGCCCGCTTTAAAGTTAATATGTTATAAAGAGATTTGGCCCTGGTTCCAGCAATTACCGCCAAGAAGAACCTCTGCAAGACACTAAATGGAATTAATTTTCCAAATTTGTATATGCAATTGCGAAACTTGTGTGCATTTTACAGTTTTTGACTGTGGCTAGCTGGATTTTGACTGCTGCAATTTTGGGATGCCCAGTACCGTTCTAAAAATGCATATATAGCATGTGTTAGACTTCACGTCTTGGTGGGGTGGGGGGACAAAACATAGTTTGCCCCCCCCCCCTTAAACAGGCTTGGGGGAGGATGGCCCCGTTCGCCCCCGCCCCCTGGATCCGCCCTTGCCAGAACTGACAACACTAACATTTCCAGTGGTTATGCCTAATGGCCTTCATTCTATATCACCGACGCCGCCGAAGCGGCAGGCAACAGTTCAGTGACAATTTAAGGAGATTCATCCATAGTAAATCATTTATACAGTTAAATAATATTGACGACGCGGACCAAAAGTCAAAATTTCCGTAAGTATTTTGCATATGAGGATTACATTTTAATTCCATGTCATTTAATTTGATATTGTTTACACCCACAGCCGATAATTGTATACGTAGTAGCCTAAAGTATGGTTACCATAACCGACCGGGTGCACGTCTGTCGATGCGAACGTTTCAGTAAATCCCGCTGTCCAGCCTAAGCTCTGCCGCCTGTCGCAGGCAGCCCTTGGCTGTATGATGTATCCGCCCCCTCCCCCCTGTTTGTCGCGCCCTCTGAAAACCAGCAGCAGCTCCTCATCCTCCTCTGCTCTGTCTAGCTGACTCAGACAGCCACCTCGCGCCAGAAAAACGGCGCCAAGAGACCGGAGCCGCCTGCGGCGATCACGACCCGGTGCGCCAAAACTATCAACACCGCGCCAAAAACCGCCAACACCGCGTCCGACCTCGAGACACGGCCGCCCCGCTGATTGGCCGAGACGAGAATGACGCCTTCGAGGCCGGTTCGATATTCGAGCGATATTTAGTGCTAGTATGCATGTTGAGCCTCAATTTCTAGTGTTGATAAAGTTGGTTCCCATGTTACTTTGTGATATTGATAACAACGTTAACTTTCTAACAGTTGTTTTGTTTGTTTGTTTAAATAACAGTACGAAGTTTCAACAGAGTTCCTATGAATTCCTCATATCCATTACATCTGATGAACAGGCATGTCAGCTTTGGCCTTAAGCTTTTACGTGCACCGGTTAACACTTACGAATTCGCCGAATTTGTTTGACTCCTCGTTGATAAAAGATAAGCACAAATGCTGGTCATCTGTAACAGCACAAACCACAGCGGACAAGTATGTTACTTTTCCGTGAAATATTGCATTGCTTTGCAGCCAAAGTGGCTCTGGCCATAACTCATCTGCCACGGTTCACTGGGGCAGCCGAGTCGCTTCTTAGAACGGACGCCATTACCCTGCCACAGAGCAAAACTCGCGCCTTCGCGGAACACAGTCGCTAACAGAACAGCCATCAGTTTATTGGTACGAGTTCATCCGCACGGCTCCCCGGGGCACACCTGCCCACCCGACGTCTCTTTGGAAGCCATCTAAGAGCTGAACCACACGTAGAGAAGAGCCTGACCCAACACAGAGGTCTGGCGGGTCATATGGCGGGTACACGATTCGTTTGGATGGGAGCGTCTGGCGGTTCATGATTCAGGTCAGTGACCCGCCGCAGCCGCTGGCAGATCTGAACCGAGCCGGCTCGAACTCACCATGGCGCCGATATGGAACGTCACTCAGGTCTCAGCGCGGGATGCTGAACCCAACGACACCACAGGTCGCGTCCGTTCCAGTCTTTAGTCACTCACACATCAACTGGTCAGTTTCGCCCTAGTTCGTCACAGAGCAACCCTGTGACACCTCAGCCCCTCTCACACAGCAGTCACGGTCCGCAGCGTCTCAGCTCCGTGCAGAGCCCCTCTCACACAGCAGTCACGGTCCGCAGCCCCCCTCAGCTCCGTCCAGAGCCCCTCTCACACAGCAGCCACGGTCCGCAGCCCCCCTCAGCTCCGTCCAGAGCCCCTCTCACACAGCAGCCACGGTCCGCAGCGTCTCAGCTCCGTCCAGAGCCCCTCTCACACAGCAGTCACGGTCCGCAGCCCCCCTCAGCTCCGTCCAGAGCCCCTCTCACACAGCAGTCACGGTCCGCAGCCCCCCTCAGCTCCGTCCAGAGCCCCTCTCACACAGCAGCCACGGTCCGCAGCGTCTCAGCTCCGTGCAGAGCCCCTCTCACACAGCAGTCACGGTCCGCAGCCCCCCTCAGCTCCGTCCAGAGCCCCTCTCACACAGCAGCCACGGTCCGCAGCGTCTCAGCTCCGTCTAGAGCCCCTCTCACACAGCAGTCACGGTCCGCAGCCCCCCTCAGCTCCGTCCAGAGCCCCTCTCACACAGCAGTCACGGTCCGCAGCCCCCCTCAGCTCCGTCCAGAGCCCCTCTCAGCAGTCATGGTCCGCAGCGTCTCAGCTCCGTCCAGAGCCCCTCTCACACAGCAGTCACGGTCCGCAGCCCCCCTCAGCTCCGTCCAGAGCCCCTCTCACACAGCAGTCACGGTCCGCAGCCCCCCTCAGCTCCGTCCAGAGCCCCTCTCACACAGCAGTCACGGTCCGCAGCGTCTCAGCTCCGTCCAGAGCCCCTCTCACACAGCAGTCACGGTCCGCAGCGTCTCAGCTCCGTCCAGAGCCCCTCTCACACAGCAGTCACGGTCCGCAGCCCCCCTCAACTCCGTCCAGAGCCCCTCTCAGCAGTCACGGTCCGCAGCGTCTCAGCTCCGTCTAGAGCCCCTCTCACACGGCAGTCACGGTCCGCAGCCCCCCTCAACTCCATCCAGAGCCCCTCTCACACAGCAGCCACGCTCCGCAGCCCCCCCCCCCCCCCCTCAGCTCCGTCCAGAGCCCCTCTCACACAGCAGCAACGGTCCGCAGCCCCCTCAGCTCCGTCCAGAGCCCCTCTCACACAGCAGCCACGGTCCGCAGCCCCCCTCAGCTCCGTCCAGAACCCCTCTCACACAGCAGCCACGGTCCGCAGCCCCCCTCAGCTCCGTCCAGAGCCCCTCTCACACAGCAGCCACGGTCCGCAGCGTCTCAGCTCCGTCCAGAGCCCCTCTCACACAGCAGTCACGGTCCGCAGCGTCTCAGCTCCGTCCAGAGCCCCTCTCACACAGCAGTCACGGTCCGCAGCGTCTCAGCTCCGTCCAGAGCCCCTCTCACACAGCAGTCACGGTCCGCAGCCCCCCTCAGCTCCGTCCAGAGCCCCTCTCACACAGCAGCCACGGTCCGCAGCCCCCCTCAACTCCGCCCAGAGCCCCTCTCACACAGCAGCCGTGATCAGATTCCCTGGAGTGGTCGTTCTCTCCCATGTTCAGTCCCACACGCACATCAGCTGGTCTCAGTTCCCGTTCTTCCCCGTCCTCAGACCCAGGCACAGTACACACGGAAGCCGCTCGTTACCACGCCAGCTGACGTTCTTTCCCAGCCAGAGTCCTCTCACAGCAGTCCCCGTCTTCTCCTGTCCTCGGTGCCTTGACACAGCAGCTGCTCCGAGCCCTTAGTCCTCTCCTGTCCTCGGTGCCTTGACACAGCAGCTGCTCCGAGCCATCAGTTATCTCCTGTCCTCTGTGCTTTGCCACAGCAGCTGCTCCGAGCCCTCAGTCCTCTCCTGTCCTCGGTGCCTTGACACAGCAGCTGCTCCGAGCCCTCAGTTGCCGTCCTCTCCTGTCCTCGGTGCCTTGACACAGCAGCTGCTCCGAGCCCTCAGTCCTCTCCTGTCATCGGTGCCTTGCCACAGCAGCTGCTCCGAGCCCTCAGTCCTCTCCTGTCCTCGGTGCCTTGACACAGCAGCTGCTCCGAGCCCTCAGTCGCCGTCCTCTCCTGTCCTCGGTGCCTTGACACAGCAGCTGCTCCGAGCCCTCAGTCCTATCCTGTCATCGGTGCCTTGCCACAGCAGCTGCTCCGAGCCCTCAGTCCTCTCCTGTCCTCTCCAGCCCTCGGTACCTTGTCACAGCAGCTGTTCCGAGCCCTCAGTCCCCGTCCTATCCTGTCCTCGGTGTATTGACACAGCAGCTGCTCCGAGCCCTCAGTCGCCGTCCTCTCCTGTCCTCGGTGCTTTGCCACAGCAGCTGCTCCGAGCCCTCAGTCCTCTCCTGTCCTCGGTGCCTTGACACAGCAGCTGCTCCGAGCCCTCAGTCCTCTCCTGTCCTCGGTGCCTTGGCACAGCAGCTGCTCCGAGCCCTCAGTTCACGTTCTCCCCGTCTTCAGTCCATCGCATAGCTGCATGGTGAATGAAGTGCGAGGCCCGTACCACACCTTAGTTTCCGTTCTCTCCGGTTCTGAGTGCGTCGCTCAGCAGCTGGTAGAGCACCTTCAGCTGGGCGACGTCTGTGAACCAGCGAGGTCGGACGGATCTCAGCTGGGTCAGAACCGCCACGGGACTCAGGTCACCGGCGGCCTGCTGCTGGCGGGTCAGGGTGTCGGCAGCCACCAGCAGAGCGGCACTCTGCTCCGCGCCTCTGCAACAGGGCAGGGGGTGATGGGTCAGACGGAGGCGGAGTAACGGGGACAGGCGGAGACGGGGTAACAGGGCAGGAGGTGATGGGGTGACGGGTCAGACGGAGACGGGGTAACGGGGTCAGACGGTGACGGGGCAGGGGGTGATGGGGTGACGGGTCAGACGGAGATGGGGTGACGGGTCAGACGGAGACGGGGTAACGGGTCAGGGGGTGATGGGGACAGAGGCAGGCAGAGGCAGGGATGGTGTAATAGGTCAGGCGGAGACGGTGTAACAGGTCAGGTGGAGACGGTGCAACAGGTCGGGGAAATGGTGTAACAGGTCAGACGGAGATGGTGTAATAGGTTAAGCGGAGACGGAGTAATATATCAGGTGGAAAACGGCGTGTGTAACAAGGCAGGCGGAGACAGTGTAACAGGTCAGGACACAGTGTAACAGGTCAGGACAGTGCAACAGGTCGGGGAGATGGTGTAACAGGTCAAGCGGAGACGGTGTAACAGGTCAGACGTTACACAAGGCACCCTCTGACAGTGAGGAGACTCAGCCACAGTTGCCAGTTCGGTATGTTTCCCTGGACTGAAAACTCTACTGAGTTGGAGTTCTCTGTCCATGCCACCTCCAGCTGGAAAGCGCAGGCTTGCGCCGGCTTACAGAACAGTGTGGGTCTATTCCCTGGGCCCTACGACCCGATTCAATCCACTGCGATGGGGTGAATGGAATCAAGATAGGCGAGCTGAACATGGACGCGCATTGGAATGGATCAGATATGTGTGTACTGTATTAAACCAAGTAACTGTACAAACGCCTTACTGAATGACAATTTAACTACACTTTTAACAAACGTTGGATTTGATAATTTTCCCTATCGACATGCGATGTTTTCCTCTATCGACCTTTGATAGCACACAGCGCAAAACACCGCATTCGGGAGCTAGAATCCAATAGCTTTGGCCTTAGTTGTCAATGATTTAGTTCCATTCGGCTTCCTCACATTTCAGAACGATAAACAATTCACGAGAATAACGAATGAATATTTATCTTGTATGTGTTCTGTTGATCAGGGGCGATGGTGTTACTTGCCCAACTTCTGTATAGTGTATATTCCAATATTTACTCGCTACGTCACCGCATAGATAGGTAGGTACAAGGTAGTACCTTGAAAGCAACGCATGGACAGTTCAGAGACCGCCGCCGTGCCCGGGATGTTTCCGAACAGCTCCGAAGGTTCCTTCCTCACTCGCTCCGTATTTGGCGGCCGCCAATGGTCAGTCGGCCAATCGTGCAGTCGATTGATGTCTGGCATCGGGCTGTCATGGCCAGGCGGCTGGGCCAGCGCTGGCCAGGCGGCTTGGCCAGCGCTGGCTACCAGTCCATAACAAACCTCACACCAGCGCCCGTCGGACGCCGGCCGCATGCACTCAGCAACGCAAATATACACCACTAGAAACGCCGAGGAACGCGGGATAAAAGCGCGAGGAGATGTCTGAGGATAAGGAGGGATATGTGTCGGCGGGAGAAGAGGAGATGGGGTGAGACTGCGGGAACAGTGCTCCAGGAAGTTGGAGATGGCGCGTACGAGGGGAGAGACAGAGACAGAATCGGGCTGATAAAAGGTGAAAAATACAACAAAGTTTACGAATCACAGGACCATGATACAGCTCCGAGCTCGTAACTACTCCATGGCATGTCGGTGTGAAGTTAAACGTCACCTGGCTAGTTCAATTGCTGACAATGCTATTTGCGCTCACGAAATCAAACAATAGTGGCAGTTGGCACTACAGTTGACAGAGAAGCCGAACACGGTCTACTGTAGGCCTGCTGTGTGTTATCCCGGCTAATTGTTTACCACATGTGGACATGACTACATGAAAACCAAATGGACTGTGCAAACAACTAACATAAAGTTTGGAAGTGTAGTTAGAAAGAGCCGCTCTTGCCTCTTGCAGCCTCAACATGTTCGTTGCCAGAGTAAAGACAACAGTGTGTATGTATGGCACGACATTTAGGCCAGCTGACAATGCCATGATACAAAATGCTCGAATAGTAGTTACCCCAGACGAATCACGCTTCTAATTAAAGAAATAACATACCTGACAACCACATTTCAAACTACCAGCAGCGAAATTTAATCGTCGAACCGACCGATCAATTTTGTCTGGATCGTCTGCCTGCCAATTTGCCGGTGAATTGATCGTCCCGTCACACCACATTGCCGCCCATACATCACCTCCCATCCTGCAGAAACTCACCAGCAGCTGCCGCGCGCATCTTATCTCTCAAAAAGAGACATCCAACCACACGATACCCTGAGACTATCGAAGATCGCCTGCGCACGGCATGAGTATTCCTCTCCCGTGATTATCCCGGTCATTGGGGGTCGTATGCATCGTGATGGCATGCCACCAAGCGAGGCCTGGCTGATGGTGCGGGCACGAGTCTCTCCGAGTGAGAAGTGCTCGCTATATACGGCTCCTCGGCCCCAGAAGGCCAGCGGGGCATGATGCACGAGCGGCGCCTCCGCCGGGAGCAGTATGTTCTCGAATCATGCCGTCTTCAGCCGAAAGCAGAGTAATGCTATCAGTCGAAATGGAGGCCCGCCAGCGCCATCTTCCATGAAATTTGAATACATCGATCGTCACTCGACTGAGGTGGCGGCATAACTCGGCCGGTATGGCGCTCAGCTAACTTCCTGACCGCCGGCCGACACTGGAACAGGGGCCGGGCCCTCAGTCGAACCATTTCAGCTAACCTCCCGACGGCCGGCCAGCACTGGCACAGGGGCCGGACTCTCAGTCGAACCATTTCAGCTAACCTCCCGACGGCCGGTCGGCGCTGGAACAGGGGCCGGACTCTCGGTCGAACCATTTCAGCTAACCTCCTGACGGCCGGCCAGCACTGGAACAGGGGCCGGGCCCTCAGTCGAACCATTTCAGCTAACCTCCTGACGGCCGGCCAGCACTGGAACAGGGGCCGGACTCTCGGTCGAACCATTTCAGCTAACCTCCTGACGGCCGGCCAGCACTGGAACAGGGGCCGGGCCCTCAGTCGAACCATTTCAGCTAACCTCCCGACGGCCGGTCGGCGCTGGAACAGGGTCCGGACTCTCGGTCGAACCATTTCAGCTAACCTCCTGACGGCCGGCCAGCACTGGAACAGGGGCCGGGCCCTCAGTCGAACCATTTCAGCTAACCTCCTGACGGCCGGCCAGCACTGGAACAGGGGCCGGGCCCTCAGTCGAACCATTTCAGCTAACCTCCTGACGGCCGGCCAGCACTGGCACAGGGGCCGGGCCCTCGGTCGAACCATTTCAGCTAACCTCCCGACGGCCGGCCAGCACTGGAACAGGGGCCGGGCCCTCAGTCGAACCATTTCAGCTAACCTCCTGACGGCCGGCCAGCACTGGAACAGGGGCCGGGCCCTCAGTCGAACCATTTCAGCTAACCTCCTGACGGCCGGCCAGCACTGGAACAGGGGCCGGACTCTCAGTCGAACCATTTCAGCTAACCTCCTGACGGCCGGCCAGCACTGGAACAGGGGCCGGGCCCTCAGTCGAACCATTTCAGCTAACCTCCTGACGGCCGGCCAGCACTGGCACAGGGGCCGGGCCCTCGGTCGAACCATTTCAGCTAACCTCCCGACGGCCGGCCAGCACTGGAACAGGGGCCGGGCCCTCAGTCGAACCATTTCAGCTAACCTCCTGACGGCCGGCCAGCACTGGAACAGGGGCCGGGCCCTCAGTCGAACCATTTCAGCTAACCTCCTGACGGCCGGCCAGCACTGGAACAGGGGCCGGACTCTCAGTCGAACCATTTCAGCTAACCTCCCGACGGCCGGCCAGCACTGGCACAGGGGCCGGACTCTCGGTCGAACCATTTCAGCTAACCTCCTGACGGCCGGCCAGCACTGGAACAGGGGCCGGACTCTCAGTCGAACCATTTCAGCTAACCTCCTGACGGCCGGCCAGCACTGGAACAGGGGCCGGGCCCTCAGTCGAACCATTTCAGCTAACCTCCTGACGGCCGGCCAGCACTGGAACAGGGGCCGGGCCCTCAGTCGAACCATTTCAGCTAACCTCCCGACGGCCGGCCGACACTGGAACAGGGGCCGGACTCTCGGTCGAACCATTTCAGCTAACCTCCTGACGGCCGGCCAGCACTGGAACAGGGGCCGGACTCTCGGTCGAACCATTTCAGCTAACCTCCTGACGGCCGGCCGGCACTGGCACAGGGGCCGGGCCCTCAGTCGAACCATTTCAGCTAACCTCCCGACGGCCGGCCAGCACTGGAACAGGGGCCGGACTCTCAGTCGAACCATTTCAGCTAACCTCCTGACGGCCGGCCAGCACTGGAACAGGGGCCGGGCCCTCAGTCGAACCATTTCAGCTAACCTCCTGACGGCCGGCCAGCACTGGAACAGGGGCCGGGCCCTCAGTCGAACCATTTCAGCTAACCTCCTGACGGCCGGCCAGCACTGGAACAGGGGCCGGGCCCTCAGTCGAACCATTTCAGCTAACCTCCTGACGGCCGGCCAGCACTGGAACAGGGGCCGGACTCTCAGTCGAACCATTTCAGCTAACCTCCTGACGGCCGGCCAGCACTGGAACAGGGGCCGGACTCTCAGTCGAACCATTTCAGCTAACCTCCTGACGGCCGGCCAGCACTGGAACAGGGGCCGGGCCCTCAGTCGAACCATTTCAGCTAGCCTCCTGACGGCCGGCCGACACTGGAACAGGGGCCGGGCCCTCGGTCGAACCATTTCAGCTAACCTCCTGACGGCCGGCCAGCACTGGAACAGGGGCCGGGCCCTCAGTCGAACCATTTCAGCTAACCTCCTGACGGCCGGCCAGCACTGGAACAGGGGCCGGACTCTCGGTCGAACCATTTCAGCTAACCTGACGGCCGGCCAGCACTGGAACAGGGGCCGGACTCTCAGTCGAACCATTTCAGCTAACCTTCTGACGGCCGGCCAGCACTGGAACAGGGGCCGGACTCTCAGTCGAACCATGTGTAGCCCTTCACGCGGAAAGACTCGCGGTCGTTTGGTATCTGAATTCTGATGCTGGCTTCTAATGCTCGGCTAAAATATTGCCACCAGTCACAACCAATCCCAAATATACTGTTTAATATGAGCTCTATATACATTAATGAGTTTGGGTTTAAGCCCTATGGTAGTTGTTTACCAGAAACTCCGCGTCGAAACTTCAATAACAATGTTAATATTTTGATATATTTACAAATATCTTCGCCAAAGATATAACGGTTATGACCATAATTAACCCACGAGTTACTGGGTTATATTTCATAACGCCACTTACTGGGGGGGGGGGGGGTATTTTTTGTCCCCCTCCCCACCCTCGGATCTCCGGAACTACTGGACCGAATGTAAAAATTCAAACGGCATTCGATAGCCCTGGGAAATTTATCAAGGGAAACATAGCATTGTTGACCTCGGGGTCATTGATGACGTCACAGGTCAGGTCAAGTACAAAATGTTTGACCGTGTCAAAAGGTCTCAAAGGATGGAATTTTCGCGCAAAATTGCGATATTAAACGCATAAGCTGTCGATAAATCGGTATGATTCGTGTGTCGGACACTTCTAAGTACCTTTCTAAGCTGTGTATGACCTTGGGTCAGGTCAAGGTCATCCGAGGTCACGAGGTCAAACTGCAGATTACGGACATTAGGCGTTGTAACACACGTTTATGGATTTGTTTTTCGTCTAGAACGCGACAAATGACCTTAGAACATTGTTTGTTCCATGCAAATAGAAGTAAAAAGCAAAAACGGAAATGCGTTTTTTTATGCATAGTAATGCTGTGAGAGCTGGGCGATTTTTGTCATTTAAAGGTCATAAGTCAGTCATTTTTGAAGATATCGATTTCAAATTTGGTACACATATTCACCGTACACGTGTCGATCACATATAATCCGGGTTTTGGATAATTCTGATTTTTTCTTGAAAATTTTGTTTAAAAAGAAATGTATTTGGATTTCTAAAAAAAAAATCATTAACAAAACTAAAAAATTCGAGATAGCAGTTTGATAGCCCGGTCTATTGTCAGTAAATTGATTTAAGACAATTGAGTTTATCTCAAACATCGTACCTTTAACAGCCTTTTCCGCAAACCATTAATTTGCAACAAAAACCAAAGAACATGACGTCACTCTGACGTCATCCCTGGTTGACCTATCATAATCTCATATTTTTCCTTTTGGCAACATGTGTAGAATTGATGTGAGAGAAGGCACTGCAAGTTCGGTGACGATAACGGTGTTCGTTTAGGAATTATTGCAAAATAACGGGAGGGGGGGGGGGGCAAAAAATACCCCCCGTAAGTCGCGGGTTAATCAGTTTCAAATACATGTTCCATAGTGGTCGTAACATTACAAATATAACTCCGATAAATTATCACAGGTCTAAAACAGTAAATAAAAACGCTGCAAACGTTTAGGTATATGATTATCGAATGCATGGATATGTACCACATTGTACACGATTATTTTTGCGATGTTGTATCTCTGGGTCGTTACTTTCCGCTTATTTTACGTTTACTTCCGCTTGCGATACTTCCCCTTCCTGGAACTTTACTTCCAGTGCACCTCGGTGGCAGTGTTCTTCGGATGGCGATACTAGTGCACGTGCAGCCACAAATTACTCACCCGGTGGTGTCACCAGTGCGACCTGCCCTTCTGATAACGTCATTAGTACCAATGGATGACGTCATAAGTTCGGTGTGCCCACCCAGTTATATCATGGGTGTCCGATAATGACGTCATCAGTCTTGTGTACCCCTGGTAACCACCAGCACGGTGATGTGTGTGTGTGTGTGTGTGTGTGTGTGTGTGTGTGTGTGTGTGTGTGTGTGTGTGTGTGTGTGTGTGTGTGTGTGTGTGTGTGTGTGTGTGTGTGTGTGTGTGTGTGTGTGTGTGTGTGTGTGTGTGTGTGTGTGTGTGTGTGTGTGTGTGTGTGTGTGTGTGTGTGTGTGTGTGTGTGTGTGTGTGTGTGTGTGTGTGTGTGTGTGTGTGTGTGTGTGTGTGTGTGTGTGTGTGTGTGTGTGTGTGTGTGTGTGTGTGTGTGTGTGTGTGTGTGTGTGTGTGTGTGTGTGTGTGTGTGTGTGTGTGTGTGTGTGTGTGTGTGTGTGTGTGTGTGTGTGTGTGTGTGTGTGTGTGTGTGTGTGTGTGTGTGTGTGTGTGTGTGTGTGTGTGTGTGTGTGTGTGTGTGTGTGTGTGTGTGTGTGTGTGTGTGTGTGTGTGTGTGTGTGTGTGTGTGTGTGTGTGTGTGTGTGTGTGTGTGTGTGTGTGTGTGTGTGTGTGTGTGTGTGTGTGTGTGTGTGTGTGTGTGTGTGTGTGTGTGTGTGTGTGTGTGTGTGTGTGTGTGTGTGTGTGTGTGTGTGTGTGTGTGTGTGTGTGTGTGTGTGTGTGTGTGTGTGTGTGTGTGTGTGTGTGTGTGTGTGTGTGTGTGTGTGTGTGTGTGTGTGTGTGTGTGTGTGTGTGTGTGTGTGTGTGTGTGTGTGTGTGTGTGTGTGTGTGTGT
>JAXIVJ010014532.1:22500-32500 GCA_036785665.1 Chirona hameri
CTTTCTCACGTCATCATCAGCAACATCATCAGCAACATCATCAGCAACATCACCAGCAACATCATCAGCAACATCATCAGCAACATCATCAGCAACATCATCAGCAACATCATCAGCAACATCATCATCAACATCATCATCAACATCATCATCAACATCATCATCAACATCATCATCAACATCAACATCATCATCAACATCATCATCAACATCATCATCAACATCATCATCAACATCATCATCAACATCATCATCAACATCATCATCAACATCATCAGCAACATCATCAGCAACATCATCAGCAACATCATCAGCAACATCATCAACAACATCATCATCAGCAACATCATCATCAGCAACATCATCATCAGCAACATCATCATCATCATCATCATCATCATCATCATCATCATCATCATCATCATCATCATCATCATCATCATCATCATCATCATCATCATCATCAGCAACATCATCCTCAGCAACATCATCATCAGCAACATCATCATCAGCAACATCATCATCATCATCATCATCATCATCATCATCATCATCATCATCATCATCATCATCATCATCATCATCATCATCATCATCATCATCATCATCATCATCATCATCATCATCATCATCATCATCATCATCATCATCATCATCATCATCATTATCATCATCATGCCCGGAGGCGGTGTTGTACCGCCTCCGGGCATACCACACCGCCTCCGGGCATACAACACCGCCTCCGGGCATACTACACCGCCTCCGGGCATACCACACCGCCTCCGGGCATACAACACCGCCTCCGGGCATACTACACCGCCTCCGGGCATACCACACCGCCTCCGGGCATACAACACCGCCTCCGGGCATACTGCACCGCCTCCGGGCATACCACACCGCCTCCGGGCATACAACACCGCCTCCGGGCATACTACACCGCCTCCGGGCATACCAGACCGCCTCAGGGCATACAACACCGCCTCCGGGCATACAACACCGCCTCCGGGCATACCACACCGCCTCCGGGCATACAACACCGCCTCCGGGCATACAACACCGCCTCCGGGCATACCACACCGCCTCCGGGCATACAACACCGCCTCCGGGCATACAACACCGCCTCCGGGCATACCACACCGTCTCACGTCATCATCAGCAACATCATCAGCAACATCATCAGCAACATCACCAGCAACATCATCAGCAACATCATCAGCAACATCATCAGCAACATCATCAGCAACATCATCAGCAACATCATCATCAATATCATCATCAACATCATCATCAACATCATCATCAACATCATCATCAACATCAACATCATCATGAACATCATCATCAACATCATCATCAACATCATCATCAACATCATCATCAACATCATCATCAACATCATCATCAACATCATCATCAACATCATCATCAACATCATCATCAACATCATCATCAACATCATCAGCAACATAATCAGCAACATCATCATCAACATCATGAGCAACATCATCAACAACATCATCATCAGCAACATCATCATCAGCAAAATCATCATCAGCAACATCATCATCATCATCATCATCATTATCATCATCATGCCCGGAGGCGGTGTTGTACCGCCTCCGGGCATACCACACCGCCTCCGGGCATACAACACCGCCTCCGGGCATACTACACCGCCTCCGGGCATACAACACCGCCTCCGGGCATACCACACCGCCTCCGGGCATACAACACCGCCTCCGGGCATACAACACCGCAAACGGGCATACCACACCGTCTCACGTCATCATCAGCAACATCATCAGCAACATCATCAGCAACATCATCAGCAACATCACCAGCAACATCATCAGCAACATCATCAGCAACATCATCAGCAACATCATCATCAACATCATCATCAACATCATCATTAACATCATCATCAACATCAACATCATCATCAACATCATCATCAACATCATCATCAACATCATCATCAACATCATCATCAACATCATCATCAACATCATCATCAACATCATCATCATCATCATCATCATCATCATCATCATCATCATCATCATCATCATCATCATCATCATCATCATCATCATCATCATCATCATCATCATCATCATCATCATCATCATCATCATCATCATCATTATCATCATCATGCCCGGAGGCGGTGTTGTACCGCCTCCGGGCATACCACACCGCCTCCGGGCATACAACACCGCCTCCGGGCATACTACACCGCCTCCGGGCATACCACACCGCCTCCGGGCATACAACACCGCCTCCGGGCATACTACACCGCCTCCGGGCATACTACACCGCCTCCGGGCATACCACACCGCCTCCGGGCATACAACACCGCCTCCGGTCATACAACACCGCCTCCGGGCATACCACACCGCCTCCGGGCATACAACACCGCCTCCGGGCATACAACACCGCCTCCGGGCATACCACACCGTCTCACGTCATCATCAGCAACATCATCAGCAACATCATCAGCAACATCATCAGCAACATCACCAGCAACATCATCATCAACATCATCAGCAACATCATCAGCAACATCATCAGCAACATCATCATCAACATCATCATCAACAGCAACATCATCATCAGCAACATCATCATCAGCAACATCATCATCATCATCATCATCATCATCATCATCATCATCATCATCATCATCATCATCATCATCATCATCATCATCATCATCATCATCATCATCATCATCATCATCATCATCATCATCATCATCATCATCATCATCATCATCATCATCATCATCATCATCATCATCATCATCATCATCATTATCATCATCATGCCCGGAGGCGGTGTTGTACCGCCTCCGGGCATACCATACCGCCTCCGGGCATACAACACCGCCTCCGGGCATACTACACCGCCTCCGGGCATACCACACCGCCTCCGGGCATACAACACCGCCTCCGGGCATACTACACCGCCTCCGGGCATACCACACCGCCTCCGGGCATACAACACCGCCTCCGGGCATACTGCACCGCCTCCGGGCATACCACACCGCCTCCGGGCATACAACACCGCCTGCGGGCATACTACACCGCCTCCGGGCATACCAGACCGCCTCAGGGCATACAACACCGCCTCCGGGCATACAACACCGCCTCCGGGCATACCACACCGCCTCCGGGCATACAACACCGCCTCCGGTCATACAACACCGCCTCCGGGCATACCACACCGCCTCCGGGCATACAACACCGCCTCCGGGCATACAACACCGCCTCCGGGCATACCACACCGTCTCACGTCATCATCAGCAACATCATCAGCAACATCATCAGCAACATCACCAGCAACATCATCAGCAACATCATCAGCAACATCATCAGCAACATCATCAGCAACATCATCAGCAACATCATCATCAACATCATCATCAACATCATCATCAACATCATCATCAACATCATCATCAACATCATCAGCAACATCATCAGCAACATCATCAGCAACATCATCAGCAACATCATCAACAACATCATCATCAGCAACATCATCATCAGCAACATCATCATCAGCAACATCATCATCATCATCATCATCATCATCATCATCATCATCATCATCATCATCATCATCATCATCATCATCATCATCATCATCATCATCATCATCATTATCATCATCATGCCCGGAGGCGGTGTTGTACCGCCTCCGGGCATACCACACCGCCTCCGGGCATACAACACCGCCTCCGGGCATACTACACCGCCTCCGGGCATACCACACCGCCTCCGGGCAAACAACACCGCCTCCGGGCATACTACACCGCCTCCGGGCATACCACACCGCCTCCGGGCATACAACACCGCCTCCGGGCATACTGCACCGCCTCCGGGCATACCACACCGCCTCCGGGCATACAACACCGCCTCCGGGCATACTAAACCGCCTCCGGGCATACCAGACCGCCTCAGGGCATAAAACACCGCCTCCGGGCATACAACACCGCCTCCGGGCATATCACACCGCCTCCGGGCATACAACACCGCCTCTGGGCATACAACACCGCCTCCGGGCATACCACACCGCCTCCGGGCATACAACACCGCCTCCGGGCATACAACACCGCCTCCGGGCATACAACACCGCCTCCGGGCATACAACCGGCATACAACACCGCGCTCCGGGCATACAACACCGCCTCCGGGCATACCACACCGTCTCACGTCATCATCAGCACATCACCAGCAACATCATCAGCAACATCACCAGCAACATCATCAGCAACATCATCAGCAACATCATCAGCAACATCATCAGCAACATCATCAGCAACATCGATCATCAACATCATCATCAACATCATCATCAACATCATCAGTCACATCATCATCAACATCAACATCATCATGAACATCATCAACATCATCACATACATCATCATCAACATCATCATCAACATCATCATCAACATCATCATCAACAGTCATCATCAACATCATCATCAACATCATCATCAACATCATCATCAACATCATCATCACATCATCATCATCATCTCATCATCATCATCATCAGCATCATCATCATCATCATCATCATCATCATCATCATCATCAGCATCATCATCATCATCATCATCATCATCATCATCATCATCATCATCATCATCATCATCATCATCATCATCATCATCATCATCATCATCATCATCATCATCATCATCATCATCATCATCATCATCATTATCATCATCATCATGCCCGGAGGCGGTGTTGTACCGCCTCCGGGGCATACCACACCGCCTCCGGGCATACAACACCGCCTCCGGCATACTACACCGCCTCCTGGCATACCACACCGCCTCCGGGCATACAACACCGCCTCCGGGGCAACTACACCGCCTCCGGGCATACCACACCGCCTCCGGCATACCACACCGCCTCCGGGCATACAACACCGCCTCCGGGCATACTACACCGCCTCCGGGCATACCACACCGCCTCCGGGCATACAACACCGCCTCCGGGCATACTACACCGCCTCCGGGCATACCCACAACCGCCTCCGGGCATACAACACCGCCTCCGGGCATACAACACCGCCTCGGGCATACCACACCGCCTCCGGCATACAACACCGCCTCCGGGCATACAACACCGCCTCGGGCATACACACCGTCTCACGTCATCATCAGCAACATCATCAGCAACATCATCAGCAACATCATCATCAACATCATCAGCAACATCATCAGCAACATCATCATCAACATCATCAACATCATCATCAACATCATCATCAACATCATCATCAACATCACATCAAGACATCTATCATCAGCAACATCATCAGCAACATCATCAGCAACATCACTCATCAACATCATCATCAACATCATCATCAGCAACATCATCATCCGCAACATCATCATCAGCAACATCCTCATCAGCAACATCATCAGCAGCAACATCATCCCTCAGAAACATCATCATCAGCAACATCATCATCAGCAACCATCATCATCAGCAACATCATCATCATCATCATCATCAATCATCATCATCATCATCTTCATCATCATCATCATCATCATCATCATCAATCATCATCATCATCATCATCATCATCATCATCTGCCCGGAGGCGTGTTGTACCGCCTCCGGGCATACCACACCGCCTCTGGGCATACAACACCGCCTCCGGGCATACTACACCGCCTCCGGGCATACCACACCGCCTCCGGGCATACAACACCGCCTCCGGGCATACAACACCGCAAACGGCATACCACACCGTCTCACGTCATCATCAGCAACATCATCAGCAACATCATCAAGCAACATCATCAGCAACATCACCAGCAACATCATCAGCAACATCATCAGCAACATCATCAGCAACATCATCATCAACATCATCATCAACATCATCATTAACATCATCATCAACATCACACATCATCATCAACACCATCATCAACATCATCATCAACATCATCATCAACATCATCATCAACATCATCATCAACATCATCATCAACATCATCATCAACATCATCATCAACATCATCAGCAACATCATCAGCAACATCATCAGCAACATCATCAGCAACATCATCAACAACATCATCATCAGCAACATCATCATCAGCAACATCATCATCAGCAACATCATCATCATCATCATCATCATCATCATCATCATCATCATCATCATCATCATCATCATCATCATCACTCATCATCATCATCATCTTCATCATCATCATCATCATCATCATCATCATCATCATCATCATCATCATCATCATCATCATCATCATCATCATCATTATCATCATCATGCCCGGAGGCGGTGTTGTACCGCCTCCGGGGCATACCACACCGCCTCCTGGCATACAACACCGCCTCCGGCATACTACACCGCCTCCGGGCATACCACACCGCCTCCGGGCATACAACACCGCCTCCGGGCATACTACACCGCCTCCGGGCATACTCACCTCCGCATCACACGCCCGCCGGGCATACAACACCGCCTCCGGGCATACTGCACCACCTCCGGCATACCACACCGCCTCCGGGCATACAACACCGCCTCCGGGCATACTACACCGCCTCGGGCATACCAGACCGCCTCAGGGCATACAACACCGCCTCCGGGCATACAACACCGCCTCCGGGCATACCACACCGACTCCGGGCATACAACACCGCCTCCGGGCATACAACACCGCCTCGGGCATACCACACCGCCTCCGGGCATACAACACCGCCTCCGGGCATACAACACCGCCTCCGGGCATACACACTTTCTCACGTCATCATCAGCAACATCATCAGCAACATCATCAGCAACATCACCAGCAACATCATCAGCAACATCATCAGCAACATCATCAGCAACTCATCAGCAACATCATCAGCAACATCATCATCAACATCATCATCAACATCATCATCAACATCATCATCAACATCATCATCAACATCAACATCATCATCAACATCATCATCAACATCATCATCAACATCATCATCAACATCATCATCAACATCATCATCAACATCATCATCAACATCATCAGCAACATCATCAGCAACATCATCAGCAACATCATCAGCAACATCATCAACAACATCATCATCAGCAACATCATCATCAGCAACATCATCATCATCAGCAACATCATCATCATCGATCATCATCATCATCATCATCATCATCATCATCATCATCATCATCATCATCATCATCATCATCATCATCATCATCATCAGCAACATCATCCTCAGCAACATCATCATCAGCAACATCATCATCAGCAACATCATCATCATCATCATCATCATCATCATCATCATCATCATCATCTCATCATCACATCATCATCATCTATCATCATCATCAGCATCATCATCATCATCATCATCATCATCATCATCATCATCATCATCATCATCATCATCATGCATCATCATTATCATCATCATGCCCGGAGGCGGAAGTTGTGTCCGGGCATACCACACCGCCTCCGGGCATACAACACCGCCTCCGGGCATACTACACCGCCTCCGGGCATACCACACCGCCTCCGGGCATACAACACCGCCTCCGGGCATACTGCACCGCCTCCGGGCATACCACACCGCCTCCGGGCATACAACACCGCCTCCGGGCATACTACACCGCCTCCGGGCATACCAGACCGCCTCAGGGCATACAACACCGCCTCCGGGCATACAACACCGCCTCCGGGCATACCACACCGCCTCCGGGCATACAACACCGCCTCCGGGCATACAACACCGCCTCCGGGCATACCACACCGCCTCCGGGCATACAACACCGCCTCCGGGCATACAACACCGCCTCCGGGCATACCACACCGTCTCACGTCATCATCAGCAACATCATCAGCAACATCATCAGCAACATCACCAGCAACATCATCAGCAACATCATCAGCAACATCATCAGCAACATCATCAGCAACATCATCAGCAACATCATCATCAATATCATCATCAACATCATCATCAACATCATCATCAACATCATCATCAACATCAACATCATCATGAACATCATCATCAACATCATCATCAACATCATCATCAACATCATCATCAACATCATCATCAACATCATCATCAACATCATCATCAACATCATCATCAACATCATCATCAACATCATCATCAACATCATCAGCAACATAATCAGCAACATCATCATCAACATCATGAGCAACATCATCAACAACATCATCATCAGCAACATCATCATCAGCAAAATCATCATCAGCAACATCATCATCATCATCATCATCATTATCATCATCATGCCCGGAGGCGGTGTTGTACCGCCTCCGGGCATACCACACCGCCTCCGGGCATACAACACCGCCTCCGGGCATACTACACCGCCTCCGGGCATACAACACCGCCTCCGGGCATACCACACCGCCTCCGGGCATACAACACCGCCTCCGGGCATACAACACCGCAAACGGGCATACCACACCGTCTCACGTCATCATCAGCAACATCATCAGCAACATCATCAGCAACATCATCAGCAACATCACCAGCAACATCATCAGCAACATCATCAGCAACATCATCAGCAACATCATCATCAACATCATCATCAACATCATCATTAACATCATCATCAACATCAACATCATCATCAACATCATCATCAACATCATCATCAACATCATCATCAACATCATCATCAACATCATCATCAACATCATCATCAACATCATCATCATCATCATCATCATCATCATCATCATCATCATCATCATCATCATCATCATCATCATCATCATCATCATCATCATCATCATCATCATCATCATCATCATCATCATCATCATCATCATCATTATCATCATCATGCCCGGAGGCGGTGTTGTACCGCCTCCGGGCATACCACACCGCCTCCGGGCATACAACACCGCCTCCGGGCATACTACACCGCCTCCGGGCATACCACACCGCCTCCGGGCATACAACACCGCCTCCGGGCATACTACACCGCCTCCGGGCATACTACACCGCCTCCGGGCATACCACACCGCCTCCGGGCATACAACACCGCCTCCGGTCATACAACACCGCCTCCGGGCATACCACACCGCCTCCGGGCATACAACACCGCCTCCGGGCATACAACACCGCCTCCGGGCATACCACACCGTCTCACGTCATCATCAGCAACATCATCAGCAACATCATCAGCAACATCATCAGCAACATCACCAGCAACATCATCATCAACATCATCAGCAACATCATCAGCAACATCATCAGCAACATCATCATCAACATCATCATCAACAGCAACATCATCATCAGCAACATCATCATCAGCAACATCATCATCATCATCATCATCATCATCATCATCATCATCATCATCATCATCATCATCATCATCATCATCATCATCATCATCATCATCATCATCATCATCATCATCATCATCATCATCATCATCATCATCATCATCATCATCATCATCATCATCATCATCATCATCATCATCATCATCATCATTATCATCATCATGCCCGGAGGCGGTGTTGTACCGCCTCCGGGCATACCATACCGCCTCCGGGCATACAACACCGCCTCCGGGCATACTACACCGCCTCCGGGCATACCACACCGCCTCCGGGCATACAACACCGCCTCCGGGCATACTACACCGCCTCCGGGCATACCACACCGCCTCCGGGCATACAACACCGCCTCCGGGCATACTGCACCGCCTCCGGGCATACCACACCGCCTCCGGGCATACAACACCGCCTGCGGGCATACTACACCGCCTCCGGGCATACCAGACCGCCTCAGGGCATACAACACCGCCTCCGGGCATACAACACCGCCTCCGGGCATACCACACCGCCTCCGGGCATACAACACCGCCTCCGGTCATACAACACCGCCTCCGGGCATACCACACCGCCTCCGGGCATACAACA